>CAICTM010000083.1:36241-128838 GCA_903772945.1 Seminavis robusta | reverse complement strand
CAACCTAGGGGCCAAAGGAAAACCAACCATTGTATTGGAGGCTGGAACCGATTTCCATTGTTGGTTTTGGCATGCGTCCTTTGGCTATTGTGGTACCCTCATACTGATCCTTGCCAACCAACAGGACAATTCTTCCAATGGCAGTGCATACAGTCAAGGGACCCAAACATACCATCAATACCATGTGCTGCCTTGTGGCACTGTAGGATCTTCTTGATGTCGGATGAGGTGGGAGTGCGAAGGTATTCATTGCCGTAAAGGCGAGAAATTGCACGGTCAAATTTAATACATGCATCCCGTGCGAAGGTTGGCGACATTTGGAAGTAATCCATGAAACAGTGTGTTGCCACACCATATGCACGAGTCTTCAGGGGCAAAAGAAGCCGGGCCTGCAGATATGATCCTTTCTTGCCGGTATAGAAAGGAATTCCACTATTGCCAAAATCCTCTAGCATTCGTTGGAAACGGGCACGGGAACAACGAAACTGAAGTTCAAATTGTTTGTCATTAAACAATGGAGAAGGACCAAGATAGTCATCTTTGATACACTTGTATGCTCTCTTGTGATCATATTTCTTCCTGGGTCCACGAGGTAAAGTGCGGTGATCAACCGTGGCAACGGCTTCGGCATTACCAAACAGAACGTCAATTGCGGCAGCTGAATCCGACTCAAACATTTGAGCCATAGAGGTGAGCTCTTCCCACTCCTCGTCCACGTCTAGCATCCACTCTTCGAAGTCCTCTTCCATATTGACTAGTGTACTGTAATGACTGTGTGTGTTGTGCTGTTGTGGCTGCTGCAGTGCTGTTTTATGGCTGCTGCTGCAGTTTCACTGGCTGGAATAAGCTGGCTGGAAGAAGCTTTTTCAGCCAAGACGAGTTTTAGAACGAGTTGAAAAGTTCGTCCTATTTCACTGGAATAGGACGAGGAAAAAAAATTCGTCCTAACTTTAGGACGACTAGGAGTTAGAGGTTGCTTTCGTCCTAAATCTTCGTTCTAAACTAGAGTTAGAACGAGTTTTAGGACGAACGAAAGTATTACAGTGTAGAGAATGCCCTAATCTTCCATCTTCGACCACTGACAGCATGGTTTTCTATCGGCGCATCGAATGCTGCTGGAGTGCAACTGACAGCGGCGCGTCGAGGAGGCTGGAAAACAGACACAGAGATGCAGGTACTTGCTTGCCATCTGGGATCATCGAGGATGGAACTTGGAAAGAAAGGGAGAAGCCAATCTCGTCACATATACCAAGATTTTATTCTTCCTGAAGGAACTGGCTCCTGGTCACATGCTGTTTTGTGCAACGGAAGACGGACAAGAGTTTATTGGGCACTCCAGCGCGGTTGGTCTCATTGCGTGGTGAGAGCGAGCTGCAACCTGATGCTCTGGACCGGGGTGTGGCCAAACGACTCTGGGAGCTTTCGGACAAGAGGCTGGTACCGGTACCGGCATGAAGTGGACTCCTCGATCCAACGCTTTCCAATTTTTAAAATACGCCTAAAACACTTCTTTGTTTGATCAAAAATTGAAAGTGTGTTTACCGCAGAAGTACCGTATACTAAGTTCGTCAGATTGGTGCCTTATCCTGATGAGGTCCACGTCGAGCACACAAAACACACCAAGAAAACTCAGCAATGATGCACAGAATGATGAATCGAATCCATGGGAATCCATGGTGTTGGGTGCCACTGGACTGAGCTTGGAGGGATGTTGGAGTACGTCAGAACCAAGTCTGTTTCCTTGTTTGAGCCAAAACATTGAAGCTGTTTGTGGGCGACCAATGCGACCCTTGGAAAATGTCAGCTCTACCATAGCTATTTTCCTCGTAGATTGGAATTCTGTCACACCGCGGATGGACTATCTGGACTTTCGCAACTTCGGGATTCTGTCTTGCAGCGCACAATCTCATTGCAGTGCTCTCGCTCTTATTGTATTCTCGAGCACGAGACCTAAACTTCGTCCTTCTGAGAAGATTCTTTGGGCTGGGATTCCTGAGCACCAGCCATCTGGTCTTTGCTAGCCTGTTTTTGCTCGTTCCCTTTTGCTTTGTCGTGATTGGGGTGTTCAACCTCTGGTTCCTTGTCTTTCTTCTGTGCGGTCCCTTCCTCCACTTTCTCTTCGTCAAGTTGAACCTTGGGCTTCTCCACTTCTTCTTGCTCCTTTCGCGGGGCAGATGCCCTTTTCAATGCTTCGTCCTTCTCCTTCTGCTCTTTTGCTCTTCGTAGAGCCTCTTCTGCCTCTTGTTGAAGGTTGTCAGCTTCAGCTCTTTTCTGTGCCACTTCTTCCTCCTCGCGAAGCCGTTCAGCTTCAGCCCGCTTTTGAGCTTCTTCTTCCTCTTTGCGAAGTCGTTCACCCTCTGCCCGCTCAGCTTCTTCCTTTTCTTTTTGCTCGGCCTCTGCTTTTTTCTTCGCTGCTTCCTTCTCCCATAATTCGTTCTCGGCTATGGCATCTTTGAGCATTTGCCAGATTTCGTTGATGTCTGCTCGAAGTTCAGGGTCGTATTCGAAGCACCGGAAGATGACTTCAACAAGCTTCCCTTCTGCAAATGAGGAGTCTACATATCGTGGGTCAATGACAGCCGTCTTACCATCCTTTATCATTTGCTGGAAGACCGAGAGATTCATTGGATGAGTGTATTGTTTTATTGCAAATGCAATGCTTGATCTGACTCCTTCAGTGCTTACCTGAATATTCCTGTCTTTCTCGACGTTGAAGAAGGGGTAGACACCTGTCAAAATGGAGTAGAAGTTGTTGCCTACAAATAATATCGATTGCGGGGTTGGGAAGGATGTTGCATGAGCGCCCCTCAAGATAAGCAATTACTGCTTCCGGTTTCCAGTGGTGTGGACTCACCCAATGACCAAATGTCGATCTTCTCATCAAGAGGGAGATCTTTGTATTCTTCCGGTGAACGCCACTGATGGAAATAAGGAATGAGAGAGAGAGAGAGAGAGAATGAGGGTTCATAGACCTGCTTCATTTCTAGCTAGAAGGAACATATATTTGAATACATACATCGCCATGGCCTCTTCCATTCTTGTACTTGCAGTACTTTTGTGCTTGATCGTCCCACAACATGATTTCTAAAAAGGATGCACATAAGAGGTATGATCAGGGAAAACAAGGGCAAGGAGCATCACCAATGTTTTGCCTAGAAGCGAAGCTTACCAGCACGGTTGAAGTCATTCAGTTTGACAGAAATGCCATTCTCTTCCGTCCATAGGTACTGACAAAGCTCTATTAACACAACAAGGGTATCATCAGATCTCATCCTCTCGATTGTCTTTCTTTTTTGGTAACTTACGAATGTCGTCATGTACAACAACTCCATCCTTGAAGTTGTGCAGTGCTGCAACTGGTTCCACCATGTTTAGTGCCAATTGCAGTTTTTCAGTACCTGTAAAGTTGTTGAGTGGATTGAGAACTTCATCTTTCAGTGGATTGAAGTCCTTGCGGTGATGCTGGAAGCCAACCACATCCTTTTCAACATCACCAAAAGGAAAGTACTCTGTAAGCATGGAAACACCACAAAATCCAAAAATGTCTACAAATTGTTTGTGGGAGGTGAATCGTTCAGTCACAAAGGCGTCCATTCGGACATACTCATAGCTATCGGCTTCATAATCCAGGCTATACAAAGAACAGGTACAAGAGAGAGGATTAGGAAGGAAAAAGCCTTGAGAACAATATGAAAAATAGTCCCAGCAATATCAGATACAATGACTTACTCCCACCGCAATTCTTTGAAAATGGTTTCTTCTATGGTGCCCATGTATAGCTGTTCTGTGACAAAAACTTCACGATAGGCTCCATCACTGAATGCAATCAATCAAGTAAAATCAAGCATGAGAATTGAGAGCCGAACCAAAGTTTCTTCCGAAAACAGTGTTGCATGTATGTGTGACCTACCCAACAAACCGAGGCGTATTGGTGATCAGGTCCAGTTCATGCAGGGAGTTGCAAGTAGGAAAATTGTACCGGTGCCAAGAAACACGGCGACACCTTCCTTCCATCGAAGGATTGTAGTTGCTGTAGAGAGTGTAAGGATTCCTCTCAATGTCTGTCATGGAAAAGGGAACAGCATCAATTTAGCAGATTGTTTTTTGAATACCAAGAAAGAGAAAAAGCAAAACAGCTTGAGGTAGGTATCAAACTGACCATCATCAAATCCCCAGTAGTAGTTCTCATAGTCATCATCTCTCTCCTCGTTGAGGCTCCTTGCTTCTCCCTGCAGATCTTCAACCATGATGTATATTTGTCGCTTTTGATCATCGTTTGCCAGAAGCTTCAAGTCAATGCTTCCAAAGTCTACATATGCCATCTCCTTTTGCTCTTTGTGCCCTAGATCTTTTGGGTACTGAAATTCTCTTCCTGTGGAATCATCATCATCTTTTTGGTTTGGGTCTTCCTGGGAGTTTCTGCCCAGCAGTAAGGGGAGTGCATCATGCTCCTCCTTGGATAAACGGATCTCCGAAATTTCGGACACCAGCTCTTCTGGAAAGTTGTTTGTGGATCGAATGATCAAGTTTTTGGATTTCTGTCCTTCCAACAGGACATAGTAGGCGCCGAGACACAGCAGAAGAAACACTACGAAACCACTGAGAAGGGAGCAACAAGTACAGCCGTCCCCTCCTTTGGCACGGCTAGCTGCCAGTCCTGACTCGATCGTTTTTCTGGGAGGACTCACAATCCGCAATCGCACCAAACAAGATCGTACAAATCCTTGTGTCTTCTTTTTCCGTCGACGACGAGGTTGGGTCGTTGTACCAATGGTGTGGCCGTCACCCAGAGGAATCGTCACTGGTACATGGGCGTCTGCCTCTGCCGTATCCTTGCTGCCTTGTTTTCGTCTTATCATTCTGATATTGGCCTCTGGGCCCTGTCCACAAGTTGGCAGTATACGGAAACAATGATAGCTAGCTAGCTAGATAGTGTATTGTAGGGTAAAAAATGGTTTGGGATTGGGGTTGCAACAAATGCTTGGTCGTTGTCGAATAAGCTGGAAGATTTGGGTCGACCGTTGCGGCCATATGATGTCATCGAAGATAAGCCGTTAGAGCGAAGGCATGCGCCTCCTGACAATTGCGACCGCACCAGCATGAACGCCAATGCAAACCACTGCAACATCGTACCGAGGCCGAAAGACAGGGCTAGCTAGTCGGATAGAACTCACTACCTGTTACATGTATGAGAAGGTATAGCCATTTGCTTTATGATGTGCTGTCAGCCACAGTTGCAGGCTGCCATTCGGCATGCAAGGTCGTTGAAGGAAGATCGTGTGGCTCCCGTGTCGCGATGATTGCAACAAAGATCTGATTACCATCCTAGCTAGATGGATCTGATACGTTTCATCTTCACCAGTGATCACGCGACGTGTTGCTCCTGGAGTTCTGATTCTTCATCCTCGGTAGCATGAAAGTCTGTGTCGTGGTCTTCCCAGTGAGGTTCTTCTGTGGCTTCATAATCGTGATGATCTTCCCAATCTGCATCGTGACCTGCCTCGTCTTGGGTGTGCGGTTCATCTGTGTGTTCATACTCGTGGTCGTTGTCTTCTCCACCAGACTGTTCTGTCTGCTCGCCTGCTGGTTCCTCGTCTTCGTCGTGTTGCTCGTCCACCAATGGTTCCTCGTGTATCCCTTCTTCTTCTTCATGGTACTCAGCGTGATGCTCTGCCCATTCCTCTTGCTCGCGATCACTTGTTTCCGTAGCATCATCATGTTCTTCATCCTCAGGGTATTCATGGTCACTGTGGCTTTCTTCTTCGTCTTCTTCGTAGTCCGACTCGTCCGAATTCTCATAGTCGCTGTGGCTGTCATAGTCGCTGTGACTATCTTCGTCCTCGGTCTCCTCAGAATCGCTGTCCAGATCCGGATCGTAGTGCCATTCGGTGTAGTTGGTTTTAGCCAAAAGCTCATCCTGCGCAATGGCAAGCTCCAGCATTTTTTGTAGCTGATTGATGCTCGGCCGGTCATCTGGATCATACGCATAGCACTCTTCTATGATATCAATCAACCTATTCTCTCCAAAAGATCTGGAACTAAACCTCGGGTCGATCTCACCCGTTACACCCTCGGATATTTGTTTCTGGCAAACCCAAGAAATCTCGTCAGCGAGGGGAACACAATCAATCGCCCGCAAGAAGTCGCCTGCTAACGTGTTCACGACAAGCAGCTTACCTTGATGAAATCGTTATCCTCCACATCTGGAAAGGGATAGTATCCTGTCAAAAGCGAGTAGAAGTTGTTCCCTGCATCCATCAACGTGAGAACGTAAGATTCCTGCTGACATGTGGGGTTGCAATGATGCTCCAGAGTGGATTTGATTTGAGAGGTTCCACTTACCCAAAGAAAAGATGTCAATCTTCTCATTCAAAGGTCCGTCTTTGTATTCTTCCGGAGAACGCCACTTCGAGAACAATCGAACGTATATTCAGCCATGAGTAGTCAGACCGCCGCGACAGACAGAACATGGACGGCAACATCTTACATCACCATGCCCTCTTCCATTCTGGTACCTGCAATACTCTTGATTCTCTTCGTCCCAGAACATCACTTCCGCTCTGTTGAAATCGTTGAGCTTCACCGCTGTTTTGGTTTCGTCCGTCCACAGAAACTGTGAAAGCTCTATTAACACAACAAGGGTATCATCAGATCTCATCCTCTCGATTGTCTTTCTTTTCTGGTAACTTACGAACATCATCATGAACAATGACTCCACCTTCGTAGTTGTGAAGCGCAGCCAGCGGTTCCACCATGGAAAGGGCGAGCTTCAGCTTTTCGCTGCCAGTGAAATTATTCAAAACTTTGAGCTCTGGCTCATTGAGGTACTTGAACCCCTCGTGCCTGTCTTCGAAACCCACCACGTCGTCTTCAATATCTCCATTGGCAAACCTTTCACAAATCATTGACAAGCCGACAAAGCCATAGATGTTGACGATTTGATCGTTCGACGTCATTCGTTCGGTTACCTAGCGACAGAGAAATGAAAGCAGGCTATCGGCGTGAGATACCGCTTTGTTCTGGCCTCGAACAGAGCCCACGAAAAACGCACCAAGGAATCCACTCGGACGTATTCGAAGCAATCATATCCCATTTCCAGACTAGCAAAAGTAGCAAGACGCGGTCAGCGTTGACTTCAGAAAACCTCGTGACTTGAAAACAGGCTGGTATGTCAACGGCCTTCCAGGACTGTGAGTAGTGACTTACGAAAAGTGGATCTCCTTCAGAACCAGACAAGCAAGTTAGTGCAATGCATCAGGATAGAGTCAGAGTCAGTCAAAATGAAGCCAACCCGGGTTGTTAGATTGATCATTGAATGCCAGGGGAAACATACCTTTAGGACAACGTGTTCCTCGTTTCCTGACAAGTCACAACGACCGAGACAAGATCCAACGGTAAGAACACACAAAAAGGGATGTCTTTCCTCTCCTTTGCCTTTCCTCCTTTACCTAGGTTGTAGTTTTCCACCAAAAAGACCTCCCGATAGGCGCCCTCCCTGTATCGTAGCAAGAAAAGCACGTTGGTTGCATTAGGTTGCCATGCACTACCGTACAGTAATACAAACAAGAACCAGCAGAGTGCGCTTACCCAATGAGTGCTGGCATGTTTTTGACTCTATCAATTTCATGCAGTATATTGCCAGTTGGGAAACTCTTTCGGGTCCAGTTGTTGCGTCGGCATCTGCGCCGTTCGTGGATTGTTTCATCGTCAAAAGCCACGTAGGGATTGCGGAGCCAATCTAAATAAATGTATGTATGTATGTATGGCAGTAAAGTTTTAGCCATTGGTCGGCTGATTGGTTGGTAGATGAGACAAACACAAACGACTATTCGTCCACTCTTACCATCTGATGGATCAAGATTGAAGTGCAAGGAACCGTGAATGCAGGCAAAGTTTGAATTGAATCCGGTTGTGATGAGTACGGTGGATTGAATGATTTTGGGCCACAGGAGCGCAAACCTACCATCGAACGCCCAGTATTCTTCTACATCATCATCGCGGGGTTGATTGAGATCTCTGGCACGTCCTTCCGATTCCCAAGGTTCCTTGTAAATGGCCCTCTGCTGTCCTTCTTGTGTGAGGAATCTCATCTCCATGACATCTCCATAATCTCTATAGTTTTTGTCGCTGTAGACGTGGTCATCCATTTCGTCTGGATATTGCATTCCCGTCGTCGTGACGGTGGTCTGATTGTCGAGTTGGACGTGAGGATATTGGAATGAAGTTTCTTGTGTATTGCTGAGTAGGATACTGTCCAGTAAAATGGGTAGTATGGAGTTTGGTGTTGTTGTTGGTGGTCGCAGAATGGATTGTTTCAGTTGTGATGGAATTTTGTGATTTGATGGCAATTGAATGTCCCGAAACGAAAAAACGGTTGGTTGGCGTACACTGTTGTTTGTTTTGGAGAGCAGAATGTAGTGTATCGCCACGGTCATGACCGAGAGCCCCAAACAGACAATGGCAATGGCCCAGGTATAAAGGGTATCGAGTAGTTTTCTGCGCTGTGATTTTTGGTGTGGATAGACGATTCGTTTGATTTGTCCAGGGTTGTCCTTGGAGAAGAATGACAGAAATCCCTCCTTTTGTTGAGTATTATTATTCTTGCGACGGGAAGCAGTGCCATTGCTGCTGGCAAGATGAGATTCCTTCATGGATCCGCCGCCATTGCTGAGAGTGTCGGTGCCACCATTGGACGTGCCATTGGTATTAGCAGCATTGGTGGTATCCTGATTGTTTTGGAGAAAGGTAGCCGAGTTCTTTCGCTTCATGGGAGAGATGCTTGAGTAGAATAGAATCTGATAATGCTGGAAGGAAGAGATAAGGCAAACTTCTCTGTTTGTTGGTTATTGCCATGGAGTTGTGGTCTGCTTTCTTGAGCAGAGCTAGCTAGCTAGTTAGTAGCACTGTCGCTTCTGTTGTCTTGATCAAGATTGACTGAGGATCGAAATTCTGTCATTGGCTTCACCTTTCCCTTTGGAACAGATTTCGGAGGCAGACGTCATCCATGGCAAGCATGCAGGCGCCAAACAACGGCTAGAACCAACCAGCAGAGCTGGAAACCATTGATGTATGCGATGGGGTAAATTTGCATTGATTTTGTTAAAGTTTACTCCATCTTTGCGAACTAAAGAGGAACAATCCGCAATCCCAATCCATCAACCGATCTTTTAGCATTCAGCGACACTTCAATAACACTTTGGGTATAAAAGAAGGACAACTTGCGTGAACTCCATGCATGTACTGGAAAGAGGACTGAAGTGATAATGAGTGACAATAGCAATGTGGTGCCACCCCCACCGTCGGCTCAGGATGCGCCTGGTTCTACCAGCTCTGCCGCTGCAGAAGCGAGTCGATTGATGCCCCCTCCTTCGTCTGTCCCCAAGGCGCACCGTGGAGGAGGTCCTGGAAGACCCCCCAGCAGAGGAGGTCGAGGACGAGGTGGTCGCGGTGGACGAGGGCGAGGCAAACGAGGTCCTGGACGACCTCCCAATTCCGAACGACAAGGTCCCAAAGCCGAAGTGAGACGAGGACCTGGACGACCTCCTGGCAAGCGCAAGAAATTGGCACAAGCTCAAGCTGCTGCTGCTGCTGCCTCTGCCGAAGAACCCAAACCCAAACGAAAATATACCAAACGAAAACCAAATGAGGATGGCGAAGAGGATGACGAGAATCACCACAACCAGTACGCAGCTGTGGCATCTTCTGCTGCTGCCTACGATACTACTACTAGCAGCCATTCCATGGATCATCATGTCCCCGAAAGCCATTTGTGGTCTCCTCATCGACCGGCTTCTTCCGGATATGAAACAGATCCAGAAACTGCCTTGGATCTGACGACACAAAAAGTCTCCACTATTCACTGGGATCCCACCGAAGCCAACAAAATTGGATGGAAAGTCAGACTCCTCTCGGGACCCTCGGTACAAGATGGAAGAATCACACAGTACTGTCCGTATTCACACAAACACAAAATCGAATTGGATATTGACGAAGAAAACTGCTTTGAAGATTGCACTATTCATGCACAGCAGCAGCAACAACAACAACAACAACAACAACAGCAAAAGAAAAAGAGAAAATACGGAAAGAAAACTACCGCCATGTGGATACGATTGCAACAGGAAGATGTCCAAATTGCAACACGCATTGTATGGGCACATGTTAAGGGATACGCATGGTGGCCCGCCATGGTCATGGAACTCACACAGGGACGAAACTCATCCATGGCCATGCCACGAGAAGGATATGTATTTGTGCATTTCATTGGCGCCCCGGAAGTTGCCACGCTACGAGATGCACCCGATTGCATAAGACCATTCTCCTCGCTTGTCGCCGATCCCGTCATTGAAAAATCCAAAAAGAAACGAAATGCCAAGGCCATTGCACAAACACAACGAGAAGAAGTACAGTTGCAGAATTATCAAAATCAAGCGGCACGAATCTACGCAAGAAAAGCATTTGCCATGGCCGATGCCAACAAGTACGTGGGGAAACGCATCCGACTATTTTCCTCCGATATCAATTATCCCGATGGAGCTACTGTCGTCGGCGTTGTACGACAATATTCTTCCTTTCAAAAAAAGTGGTTGGTATCCTTTGAATTGTCCTACAAACTCAAGCATAAAATGAGTGCCGCTTGGATCAACTTGAAAGCCAAAGATTGCTCCTTGACCGTTCTCAAACAACAGCAACCATCACAAGACGACAATAGCAAGCCATCTAGAAAGGCAAAGGATATCGTTGTCGATCCGACCGATATGGATCTGGTGCCATTTCTATTTGGATTCCAATACAAAGTGACCGAAAAAACACCCATGGCCACCAAAAAGGCCGGCAAGAAAAAGGACGACAGCAGCAGCAGTACAGCGGCGGAAGCCAGCGATACGACAACAACCGAAACGACGACTTGTCAAGATGCCATATTGGCAGGCGTTCTCAAAGAAGGATGCAAAGCCTGTGTCGATGTATGGAGCGGAAATTACACCGTCACGTGTGTCGAGTGTGAGGGGACCTATCATTTGGGATGTGTCGACCCGCCTATCAGCACGGAAACCTACCAGCGCCTCATCAAGGAAGGCAAGGGAAAAGTGGTTGGCTGGAAATGCTCCAGGTGCACTCTGTGTTTGGGGTGCTATCAAAAGGATATCGTCTTTGGAAGTCATCCCGTGGTACCCATACCACCTACCGTGTCATTTCCGCAGGGAGAAACACTGAAACTGTGTTGCATGTGTGTCAAGGCGTACGAAGCCAACAAATATTGTCCCAACTGTGCTCATTCGTGGGATGATGTCAAGTATCAAAAAGTATTGGATCAGCTCGACGAAGAGGGCGTCGGACCACCCGAAGAACCGGCTCCTCCGACCAAAAAAGCCAAGCGAAAAGCAGATCAGGACGAAGAAGCATCGGATGCGGGGGAAGGAAGTACCACAAATGCCAAAGGAATGCCCCCAAACACACCCTTTGCCAATGGGACGTTGATGAATGGAGCACGAGTCGACACATCTTGGTACCATGCCGAAAACAACGTCTGGGGATACACCGAAGGAGACATGTTGGTTTGTGATTCCTGCGATTTGTGGGTACATGCTGGTTGCGGAGGCCTTTCCAGAGACGAATACGAATTGACGTCGGAAGGGAAACATCCAATCTACTCGAAGGAATTTCTCTGTAGGGTTTGCTGTCGCCGACGTTGCGTGGACATTATTGAGCGATTGCAGCGGGAAGATCTTATGATGCTGTTCGCCGTTCCAGTGACGGAGAAAGTGGCGCCAAACTACCGCGATATCATCAAGCATCCCATGGATTTGCAGACTATGATGAGAAAAGCCAAGAACGAGGAGTACTTGAATTATGCATGGGCGAGAGAAGACTTTGCTCTCATGGTGTACAATGCAGTCACCTTCAATCGATTCTACACCGACTTTTGGAATGAAGCAAAGAGATTTTTCGAACAATCGATCAAAGTGGTGTTCTCGCCGAAGATGTTGGGCAAGGCTGCTCCATCTGGAAAATATGATGAGCTCATCCACAAGAACTTTCTAGATGCAGAGGCCGCGAGGCAACAGGAAGAAGAGCGTGTCCAAGAGGACAAGTCCACTGAAAAGAAGGACCTTGTTGCTGGGGCGGAAGTCGCAAAGGTAACGCTGCCCCCACTTCGTCAGAAACCACCGGACGAGTCGTCCTGTCTGCCATTCCAGGAAGTGAAAGTCAAACCCGTGGATGCCTACTTTTGCGCTTGGATGGATTGTTGCTTCACGTGCGGAAGCAGTGGAGCAGCCGACACTATGATTTTCTGTGTGGACTGCGGAGAGGCTTTTCACTCGTTTTGTGCCAACGTTCCAATTCACAGTATGGATGCCGATGCTGTTGCTGGGTGGAGGTAAGCGACTTGCGCGACTCATTTGTTTCTGCGCTTGACGCGAGTGCACTAACATTTGAAGCTCACATCGTCCCATTAGATGTCCTAACTGCAAAGTGTGCGAGATTTCAGGAGACGTCCCGCTTGACGAGCTCCGAATGCTCTTTTGCGAAATGTGCGATCGAGCTTACTCCCTGGATTTGCTGGATCCACCCCTCCGCAAGGCTCCTTCCGGGCTGTGGATTTGTGGTCAGTGCGTTGATTGCAAGGTCTGCAACAACAAGTCAGAACCACAGCGGCCTACGAAACAGAAAGGTCTCGCTACATCTACGATCAGTCTCAAGTATTGGTCGAAAGACCCTGAGAAGTGCTATCGATGTGGTGGTTGTGATGGGATGGCGAACCTGATTGTGGGCGACAAGCTGTTTTGCCAGGTTTGCAAGAAAGTGCTCCGCTCGGACGATGGGGACTTTATCAAATGTGGTGATTGCAAGGCCAGAGTTCATGTTGGATGCGACCAACGAGCCGATGAGTTCGTGCAACGACAAAAGGCAGAAGAAATGTTCGCCACTCGCACTGTGAAAGCGCAGCAGAAAGCAAAGGTGCGTCGCACGGAAAATACGTTGCTGTTGCCCAAAAAGCACCTGAACCCGTTCTAATACTGCATTCTCCCTTTTTCGTCAGGCAAAGTACAAGTGTCCAGCTTGCGCAGGAATAAAGATCGCGGCAACCCCCAAAATGGATTATACCACAGTCGATACAACGCAAAAGAGCAATATGCATGCGCAGGCGTGGCAAACCATTGTCCAAGGGAGTTTGCAATGCGACAATTATTCCCCCCTTGAGCTCCACGGGAAACTGTTGGATCAGCTGGACTGGCAAACGCGAGAGATGTGGCGAGATGAGTATATTGCCGTTGTCAACGAGGCAATTCAATTCTACGGATTGGTCAAGTCGTCACGCAGCGACCCACGCAAGATGGTCCAGGGCATTGCGAAAGGGACTATTGATCTGCCCGACTGGATAGGTGAACGTGCGTCTCGCTTTCTGGTGCTTGCGAAGCGATCGAAATGGGATGTGTCTGGGTTTTCCCCAAAGAAGATCGAGGGTTGCGTTTTTGCAGCGAAGTTAGGCGCGGCTTTCCTGGCTGTTGCTTGTCATGGACTGAATGTAGACATGAGGCAGAAGCTGAAGAGTTTTGATCGTGTCGAGCGTCTTTTGAAAGCACCGCACACACAAGGGGTGTTCGAGATTCCACCGGACAAGGTACGAGGAAATCAGGACCAAGGGGGGTCGGTGGTATCACAGCAGGCAACAACTAGCCCGGCAAAGGACAAAGCGGTGCAGCTGGTCGAAAAGAGCAAAAATATAGTGGCGTCTCCTTTGTGCGGTTGGGGCCGCCACGTTGATCCGTCCAGCACCGACAACGCTTGGAGGGATCCACGGGAGTGTTGTCTCTGCCATTTGTGTGGTGACGACGATGCCGGATTTCCGGAACCGGAGGATGCTACATCCAACAAGGCCACAGCTGCAGTTTCTAAAGAGGCAGGATCCAGCACCCCAGAGAAGGCCCAGCTAGAAACTCTCAGTTCTGAAACAGCCCCCAAATTCGCTCGCCTCGGCCGCCTTTTACCCATGTCGGAAGGTCTTTGGGTCCATGCGTCTTGTGCCATGTGGAGCAGCGAAGTATGGGAATCACCTCGCGGCGGTCTTGTCAACGCGATGGAAAAGGCGAGATCACGCGGGGCCCAACTGAAGTGCTTTGGATGTGGCCGCGCTGGGGCCACTGTCGGCTGCAACAAACCGAACTGTTCGTTCAACTACCACTTTCCATGCGCCAAAGCATGCGGGGCCATCTTCACATCCAAGCAACAAATGTTTTGTGTCAACCACAGAGACAACCACAACTCGGGGGGCACTGTTATCCGCGAAAGCTTTGAAGCCATGAAAACTCTGATTGTGGCACCCGAAAAGCAAAAACAACCGACATCTGGCGCGGACAAGGATGCAGGAGACAACAACGACTTTTGCATTCGCGTTGGCTCTTTGGTCATTCATGCTCTGGGCAAGATTGTCACCGATGTGGATGGTTTCCATACGGATGACTATATTTATCCTGAAGGGTTCGTCTCCACAAGAACCTTTTGGTCGATGGTTACTCCCAAGACACGAACAGTTTATGTGTTAAAAATCGAGAGGAACACTAGCAGCGACAGCGCAGGAGCCCTGTTTACAATAACGCCAGGAGATGCTCCATCTTCCAAGATTCGCGGTCGCTTTGCCTCCCAAGTCTACAAGACGCTGGTGGATCGAGTGCGAAAGGTGAACGCGGAGTACTTCTCTCATGGCGATCTGTTCTCCAAGCTCCCCATGATACGAAAATCCCGAAAACGATTCTTTGCCCTGAACGGTCCTCAATTCTTCGGATATGGGCTGAATCTCGTGCGAGAACGATTGGAGAACATGTCTGGCATTGAAGCAGTGGCGGCTCCTCTGAAACCCACGTCGCCAAAATACCGCTTTTGCTTTGTGCAACCGAGCATTGACAGCATCATGGACTTGCAACGAAAGCGTGCCGCAGTGGCTGCTGAACGGGCGTTGGAGAATTCAAGTGGTTGCGCCAGAACTGAAGGTCGTGTTGCTGTTGCTAGGAGCGGTGGCAGTGGGCGCATTACTCGCGCACTGGTTCGTAGCGTAGAAGAAGAGACCTCCGAGGAAGTGGGTGGCAGCAGCAGCGGGGGCAATCGGCGCAAAAACACGGATTCTGAGAAGAACAAATTGGACAAGAAGCGCCATCAGGCCAAATACAACAAAATGAAGTCAGTTCCGATTAAAGATCGCCTGGTGGCTCGACGGTCTCACATTCATGGGTGGGGCCTGTTTACAAAGGCTGAAGTCAAGAAGGACGACATGATTGTGGAATATCAGGGAGAGATTGTTCGGAATTGCATTTCTGACAAACGAGAGGCTGCGTATGAGATTTCTGGGGAAGGATCCTGTTACATGTTTCGGTTGGACTTTAATCGTGTAGTGGATGCAACAATGATTGGCTGTATGGCTCGCTTCATGAACCATTGCTGCCAGCCGAATGCATACGCCAAGATAATCACTGTCGATACCGAGGGCGCTGGAGTGGACAAGAAGATTGCCGTGTTTGCGAATCGCGACATCGCCGCTGGTGATGAAATCACGTACGATTACAAGGTAAGCGCTTGTGTTGATTCAACCATCGATCGGTCTTCGCTCTTCTTCTCGCAACTGATCTGTTGTCGGTGCATCTTACATGCGTTGCTCTGTCCCCTTTCACTCTACGTTACGCCCAAAGTTTCCTGTGGAAGATGGCAGTCTTAAATGCACTTGTGGAGCCCCCAATTGTATTGGCCGAATGAACTAGCTGCAGTTTGCCCCTCGCTTATAAAGCCAGCAAGGATCTCCCTCGTTGATTAGTCATGTACCCTGCGATATGACTCACTCGTTGTCACGTCTAGAGACGCCCATCGTAGGTGCTCCTGACTCTTGCCGGTGTCCCGAACCGCATGGCAAAGCTGTCGCTGCTGTCCTATATGTTCTCTTTTGGGAATCCTTTCTCGCGAGCCCACTTGGAGACATTAAACACCTGTTGCAGTTCTACCGTGTACGCGTCCTCCATTTGCTATCTAGATAGGTAAAAAGTTATAGTGCTTCAATTTCGCGACTGTCACTCATGTTCAAGCCTGAGGCTCAGATACCGGTATGGTACAGTATCTTTGCTGCTTGGGATGATTCAAGGTCCCCCTTCATCGAGAATTTACACGCGTTGTAGATGTGAAAACGAGAACAGAAGCACACGGCTGCCTTTTTCAAATGAGGTTCATGGATGTGGCACGGAGAGTGATGCCGATACCTACAACAGTACCAGTGCCTTGCTACTAGCAGGAACACGAACATCATCATACGTACCGTTCCTCTATATCTAGCTAGCTACAGTTTGGGTAGAAGAGAAACGAGACAATGACCACGAGCACGAATAGTCTCAAGGAGAAGGATTTGTATTTTGTGGCGGTAAAGGGGTTGCTGCGTAAAGGAGACGAGCTGCTACTCACCAAGGACATTTTCAAAGACGGTTGGGATATTCCCGGCGGTCGGCTCAAGCCGCACGAATTCGAGACACCCCTGGCCGATGTGCTAGAACGCAAGATTCGGGAGGAACTTGGACCCGAAGTGCAGTACATGATGGGGGAGGCAAAGGTCTTTTTTCGCCACGAACGAACCGAACCAGATGCCGGGCATGTCCGCATCTTTGCCGTTGGCTTTGAATGTCAATTCTTGCAAGGATCCATCCAGCTGGGTGAACATCACGAACAATACGACTGGGTCAACGTGAAAGCCTTTGATCCAAAGGAACGCTTCACTGGTGGCTGGTGCAAAGGGCTGGAAGAATACGTGGCTCTCGTCAAGCAACAGGATCAATCATCAGAGTCGGCATAAAACTACTTTAGTAGAAGGTAGACATTACACTACAACGTATGGAGCGAGCGATACCGGTAGCTACCGATAGATGTATGGTCTTGCTCATTGGTTGGAAGATTCAGCTCCAGTGTTCCCATGGTGCTTCCTGTACATGTAGTATCGGTTTGCCCAACCAGACGAAACGCACTGTTCATGTTCATCATCTGTGGTATATTGGTGCGATGGTTGTGATGTTTCGGTATGGTACATCAACGCAAGTTGCCGCTGCTTGGGTTGATGGTTCTCCATCCTCATCCTCATCCTCATGGCCCTCTTGTTGCATACGGCATCAGCACTACTATGCCACTCGGAATGACTTGATAATGCGCTGTTCTTCTCTCTTTGCCTCTCTATTTTTGATATCTTGTCGTTTATCTCGAACGTTTTTGCCTCTACAGAGTGCAATTTGTATCTTGATTTTGTTGTCGTCATTAAAGTATGCCTTGAGCGGTACAATGGTCATTCCGGCCTGATCGACCTGTTGTAAGAATTTGCGTGCTTGATTTTTGTGTACGAGCAATCGTCGTTCTCTTCGTTCTTCGTGTTGAAAGTATGCTCCACTCATGGAATGTTTTCCAATGTGTACATTGTAGAGTAGACAGGAGCGACCGTCTTTGGTGGGTCGTACGTATCCATCTCGTAGATTCATCTTTCCATCGCGAATGGATTTGACTTCTGTTCCTACCAGGGATACTCCCGCTTCGAGTGTTTCGACGACTTCGTAGTTGCGACGGGCTTGTCGATTGACGCAAATAGTGTTGCTCTTGGCTTTTGGTTTTTTCTTGGTTCTCTTGGCGGATAGCTGGGTAGCACTACTTGTACTTGTACTTGTAGTAGAAGATATTCTGGTTGGAGCTGGTATCAGAAAGGAATTTGCTGGATATACCCATGATAACTCAAGGACCACGATGGCCAAGAATACTGGGTACATCATCATCATCATCATCATCATTATTGCCTTTACTGAACTGGCTAGCTAGCTGGTTGTTGTGTCGCTTTTGGTGCTTTGGAGAACAGATCCGCACACAACACAACATTATTTGAGATCGGGATGAGAAATGGATGAGAGGGCCAAGAAGAGGGCGACACGATTTCGTCTGACGTCATTAGTGACTGATTGCGGAAACGAGACTTCTCATCTCCAATCAACCCTTCGCTGCGAAGATCTCAGCACTCGAGGCCTTGAGCAACAAGCTCTCAATTTGTTGCATTGACAGTCCTGAACTACTGCACGGTATATAGTACGGCATGTCAACAGAACGCATCTATATCGGAGGACTGCGGCCGCCCCATCTGACGGCGGGAGACTTGTTAGGACGGCTTCAAAAGTCGTTGGGATCCGTGCTGGAGATTGATGCAGATGATCGCAGTGCCAAGGAAGCGGCCTGTTTTCTTCACGTCGCCGCCAAACTCAAGAAGAATGACGACGACGACAGTAATAATAAGACGGCACTGGAACACATTGCCAAACTCTATCACAATGTGACTTGGAAAGGATGCAGATTACGAGTGGAACCTGCAAAACCTCATTTTCTGCAACGGCTGCAACAAGAAATTCAAGAAAGAAAGCAAACTACTACTACTACCTGTGCAAATATTATCAAGGATTCGGATGAGAGTCAAACCGAGGAACCAACGCACAATCCAGCAACTACTAGTATACCGCCAGTGCCGTCCAAGAATGCCCGACGACACTTGAAGATTCGACAACGCTATGGCGAACAAGTGTTCTCTGTCGACACTAAGCCTTATGCCGTCGAAAGTTGGAGAGGCATGCAGGCATTGCTGAGAAAAATTGAACGTCGCAAAAGACACTATCAACAAGAACTCAAAAACAATTCCCTGACACACAAAAAGAACAGCAAAAAGAACAACAATAATACTGCCAATATTCGGACTCAAGCCAAGCTCAACCGAGCGGTCCATTTGAGATTCACCATTCATCAGCAACAGCAAAAAGAATCATCTGATAAGGATGCACGACAAGTAGCTTCTACCGCCAAAATCAGGGATGAATCTGATCAGTCGTCGTCGTCGTCGTCGTCGTCGGTTGTGTCTACGTCGTCCAGTTCCCCTTCTTCTTCGTCCAGTGATGATAGCGATACAGATGATTCTTCCGTGGAACAACAAGAGAACGACAATCATCTCAAGACTACTGGTACCAATTCATCCACTGCAAAACTTTCAAACTATGTATGGTCGTCGTCTTCTTCATCATCTTCAGTATCAGGGGACGACGAGTCAGAATCACAGAATGATAATGATGATGATGATGACAACGATGGAAGCGCATCCGACAATGACGAAGAAGACATTGACAAGGACGGAACGAGGGCAACAGAGCCGCCAGAAGAAAGCAACACAAAGCCTGAAACCAACAACAAATCATCGAGTTATGCATGGTCGTCTTCATCATCAGAGGACGAATATGAAGATGATGCAGATCAAGACACGAAAAATGACAAGGTAGAAGACATGACAAAGATGGAAACGTCTAGACAACAACAAGACGCCAAAAAGATCGCATCCTCCGAACATGAGTCGGAAGGCACTTCTGAAGACGAATCTTCCTCGGCTTCCAGTAATGAAGAGTCGGAAGGATCACAACCCATTAACGGCAACAACAAGCAACACCACTCGCCCAGGCTACCATCGCAATTCGATGAGTTTGAGTCCGCCATGCCAACCGCCAAGGGCGACACTGACAGTGACAACGATGGTTCAGATATAGATATAAAGAATCACGATCCAGAAAGCATGCAACAAGACGAGAGTGGCAATTTGCTCCAGGATGTCGAATCCAATCTCAGTGTCCTGGCGTCCTTGTTCCCGGATATGAAAAAGACACAGCCACGCAAGGTTGCCAGCGCCGAAAACGACGATGCACAAGGCAATGCAGCTGCAGCCACCCAAAGCAAGAAAGGATGGAGTGCCGGGGGCATAATGCTCCGATATGACCCTCGAAACGATACGTCAACCACGACGACAAAAACGAACATTGAGGCGAAAGAGTCGGAAAAAGACAAGCAAGAGTCCGATAATACTGCCAGTAGCGAGACTTCAGCGGAAGAAGAAGTGACCTCGGAAGATGAGGTGACCTCGGAAGAAGATGAGATACCCGACAAGGAAAGGAAGGATAGTTCGTCAGAGGACAGCAGCGCAGAATCAGACTCGGAGGCTCCTGAGAATGAAAGTGAAAGTGAAAATGATGACCCGCGTGAGAAGAAAAACCCTGCAGCAGCAGCAGCAGCAATCAACGAATCTCGTGGTCCAGCAGCTACTTCTGAAGGGGACATTTACAAGCAGGCAAAGTTGGAGGATCTCTTTCGCGAGGCAAGAGAAGGAGTTTCAAGTACTAGTAGTGTGAAACCGACACCAGGCGCCACTTCCGGCACTGCTGGAGGGTTCTCCTTTGGTTTCGACCTTGGAACGGATGAACCTGTGAAGCCACCTGCAGCCTCGGCATGTTTTTCGTTCTCCTTCTTTCCGTCGTCAGAGCCGGAAACCAACAACCAAGAGGCGAAGGGAGAAAGCAAAGTGGATACCGACGAAGAGGGAAAGAAAGTCGCTGAACCTGCAGACTCTGCCGCCGCGGAAGAACTGAACCAGCCCAAGCAACAACCTCCCACGTTTCGTCGACGAGGCATGCTGCTCCCAAAGAAGGTTATCGACCAGTATCAAGAGGATTTTTACGTAATGGGTGATGGTCTGAAGATCTTGCAAGACTTGGAAAGGTATCACAAAGACCCAGAAGTGAAGGCGCATTGGAAACAAGAACGACAAAGTCTAACCTTGGATTGGAAACGAAAGAGGAGGCATGCTGTGGAAGCTCGCTCAAAGCACCAAAGGAGCTACAAACAACAGCGTCGCTGACTTTTTGGTTTCTGCCAAGTCTAGCCAAGGCTAGCGTAACTGCATGCGTACCGGTACCGTATTGCAATGCCACCCAATTTTCCAAAGAGTTTCTGTCTAGACGTCTGTCCACACCTGAAAAGACACAGCCGCATTCCCCCAAGTATTCAATGGTTGCTTTATGCTGCTATGCTAAAAAGTTGGAGGAGAGCATGAGAGTCGAGTGAGTCCAGTACTGGCACTTTTAAAAATGACTTAAAGAAAGTATGGTCTTGCCATGTAGTACTGTACAGTGCCCCAGCAAAACTATTTGATTGACGGTTGCATCATTGGCCATCAGTCTTGTCCACTACCACTTCCCCGATCTTGTGCGTTGCCGATCCACGGGCCTTTGGTTGCTGTTGCGAAGCATCCGGCGTCCATCCAATGGCAAATATCACTTGCACCGATGCTTCCACCTCTTTATTACCGAGATCTGGATCGCCATCTTGTGGTTGCATTGCATAGAGCTCATCATAAATGCATGCCGTGGCTAGAAAGGTGTCTTGTGCTGTTCGCTCCCTCTTTTTGATACTGGCGTTGTTTTCGCCCATTCTTTGGAGATGTTCCATGAGAACAAAGGCATCTGGATAGGATACATGTACCGTGTCAATATCAATGGTTGGGAGGGCAAATTTCGCACGTTGCATTAGAGACCCAATGTCGGAGAGTTCCACAAAAGGTCCGACGTGAGGGCTGACTCCACCCTCTCGTTCCAATTCTGCCATGACCATTGCCACTCGAAGTTCGGGCAACGTCTCTCCACCCACCATGGCAAACATGAAACATCCATCTGGTTTCAAGACTCGCTGATTGTATGTTTGTGTGATGTGTGATAAATCAAGGTTCAACAATCCAATGAGGCACTTGAAAAGGGGAACAACGACAGCACATCCAGCAAGTAACTTACATGTGCCTCCTTGAACAAGCCTGGTAGATTATTGACCCAATGCAAAGCGCACGAACTAATGACAAGATCAAAGGTTCCATCTGGAAACGGTAGCTTCCCTTCCTCCTCGGCATGCATTCGGTAGGTGCCGCATCGGTCCATGCCTTCAAACTCTTCCTCCGCGTCGCGGTGAAGCATTTCCTGGCTAGAATCCAACTGGACCAGTTTTCGAACACCACCAATTCCTCCCTCTCCTTCCAGGGCATCGTCCGCACAGATGGCTCGATAAATGTATCCCGGACCCGATCCGACATCCAGCGTCAATGGGAATCCTTCTTCTCTCCGAATATCATCCAATCGATCGACCAACCGACGGGCTATTTCCTCCCGAAAATAGTCGTATGATACTCGATCAGTATCATTGATATCATCATCTGCTTGTTTCCACAGTTGCTGTGCTCGGGCTGCATTGTCGCGTTGACGTTGCTTGATGGTGCGATCAAAGGCTACCGACGTGCTGCTGCCGTCGCTACTGGAAGAAAGCGAACGGGACAAGCAACATGGCGGTCGCAGTACTTGTCGTGACGACCTCACTCTACTTCTGGTCGACGACGATAGCCCCTCCTGTATTGGAGCTACTAAACGCTTCCTCGTCGTTGAAAGCAGGAGCCTTGGGTAGTTCATCATGGTCTCGAAGTGTGAACTGTGGTTTGTGGTCTGTGTCAGTTTTGTTGTGGTTGGAGGTTGGAGGTTGGTGGCGTTTGTGGGTTGGATCGGTTGTTAAATCTTTCTGTTGGATCTTTGGAAAAGGATTTAAGCGATAGAAAGATCCAATCTCGGCCAGAATTATTCATCGCCCCACACCCAACCTCAAACCTCCTCATGGCAACTAATAAGTTCAATTGAGAGCATCGGTCCAAAGTCCCGGTTTCAGACCATAGCTAGCTAGTAGACACCTTGAAAATGCTACAACGCCTGATCATGGCCATGGTTGTAGCAATGCAAACGTCGAGAGTCCGAAGCTATGTGTTTTCCAATCTACCGTATTCCTGTCATTTCAGTTTTTGTCCCAATCAGCTGCATAGGTCAACGTACCAGAAAACACTGACAAGGACAAGAATAACCTACAAACGACTACAAAGTCCTCCAACACGGCTGTTTGGTACCAAAGAATCCTCTTTGCTCAGTGACACAGATTCATCGCTGGAAAAATCAGTGCCGGTAGCACCAGAATTATTGTCACCCAGTCAAATCCGGTACACTGGAACGGTCACAGTATTGGATCAAGGACAGCATCACCTGGTGGTTGCCAAACCGCCGTCAGTGCTCTGTCACCACAGCGGATGGGCAGGATCCAGAAAAAAGAAAAAAGACCAGGAACCAGAGATACCCATGCTTCAACGCGTCCGACAAGCACTCCAGGGGAGAAGAGTCAATGTCATTCATCGTCTGGACCGGGGATGTAGTGGATGTCTCTTATTTGCCTATGCAGAAGATGACAATAATAGCAACGACACTGAAAATGAGAAGGAGAAAGAAGATATCAAGTTGATTTGCAAAAACAATACAGCCATTCTCAGCGATGCATTGGGAATGAAATCCACCACCAAAACGTATGTGGCACTGGTCCGTGGTGAAGGGATCCTTCACGGACGGGATTTTAAACAGGAAGGATGGTTTGAAGTATCACGTCCTATCAAGAACGAACGAGGTAACCTTCAAAATGCAACAACCTTCTTTCGCTTTGTGGCTGGGCAAGCCAGCATCGGGACAGAGCTCGAACAACCACGAGCTAGCCTGGTGCTAGCACGGCCCTTGACTGGGAAATGGCATCAGATACGACGGCATCTCAATGGATTGAGTCATCCGATTCTAGGAGACTCGTCTCATGGGATTTCCAAGGTTAACCGAGAATGGAAAGAAAGAGGGATGCCCGCAGAACGCACCTGCCTCCACCTCGCACGGTTGCAAATGGAACCAACGACTGCGTGCCCGGATGGTATTGATGCCTCTTGTCCTTTGCCCGATGACATGATGGACATGTTGAAGAATCATCTGCCGAACGTCTTGAAGGATGCAGCACCGATTCTGGAGGAAGAAGGCATTGTGCTCAACCCAAACAACGACAACTCGAAGGCACTGCCGTACGAGTTTGTAATCAATCAATCGCAATAGTGCATTGGACCTGCCTGAGTCACTACTGGTAGCTAGCTAGCTGACAATAAATAATTGCTGAAGAGGGTAAAGGTCTATTGCAAAAGGGAACGTTATTACAGTTATAGTCTATCATACAGTATGTTTCATTAGTAGCAGGGGTCGAGGACAGAGAATGCAGCTCATGTCTTTGTGGCAACCTCTAACGACAACCACAGAAAGAAAACAGTGGCCAGGAAAAGTTCGTGTTGCCCAAACACAAAGAAGAGCAAACTCGTATATATTGCAAACTTGAGAATCTCGCACTGATTCAAGATTTGCTCATCCACCACCGTGACCCCTGATGTTCCTGCTGGCCCAAATAAGGCCGCACCTGACGGGTCACTCTTTCCTCCTCCTGCATTCTCAAAGACAAGCTCTCGAATAAAAGTTTTGGCATTCTCTAATTCCACAAACAAGGTTTCCACCAATTCGTCTGTGGCCACTAACTTTTCTTCGAGAAACTTGATCCTCATTTTGCCCTCTACAGACACCTCGCCACTCTTTACGGCAATTTCACCAAGCGGTATCATGTAGTCATCACCATCGTCACTTGGAGGATTCGCGGGAACGGGAGAGATACCCGAACCTTCTTTATCTTTTTCCGCGACATCCGACGATAGATCTGAGCTGACAGAACCACCGGTGGCACCGATGCCCACTGAGGAGTTGATTGGAATAGTGGAGGGATCCGTTTCACTTCTAGAAGGCGCAATCCCCTTGAATAATCCCCTTCCATTGATAACAGCTCGATCCGTTTGCGTAGAATACGACCTGGCAGGAACACCACGACCGCGAGGATCTGGTGGGTCAGCGGTCGCAGCATCGTCGTCACCTCCGAGTTTGGCGTCTTCGTCGAATTCATCTTCAAAGCGTTCGACACTGCCGCTGGCATCGGACGAGTCGTCCGTGTTCAACCGATCGTCACTGGAGTCTACTCCCACAGCACCGCGTTCTATCACCCGCCCAACAATGCCATGGTCTCCGACTCTGGTCGCCGCCAGGTCGACTTCTACGCGTTTCTCCAAGATCTCAGGAAATTCATCTTTGTACTTGTAAACAATCTCCCTTTTGAACTTGTTGATCAGCTCGTTCGCAATGACAGCAACATTCTGGGCGTTTTCGTCCAGTTCATGGGCAGCTTCTTCGTCAACGATCTCGTCTCGGAATTTCTCCAATATCTCCTGCCTAAACTTCTCAATCAGATTCAGATCGGCTTCATCGGGTGGTGCAGCGGCTGGGGTTTCTCTACTGGAGGTATCTTCCGTTGCAGTTTGGACAGGCATCTGACTTGGAGGAACGTTAATGGCTTGGCTCACAAGGGGCAGTGGCGAGGGTTCTGGTTGTTTCATTCCGGGTGGGCCAGTGGGCTGCGCATCTGGTTTGCGGAAAACTTCATTCGCATTGGTGGCGGCATGCGCTTCCTTGACGAGCGCAGGTGGCTCTTTCCTCGCAATTTCTGGTGGAGAATCTGGTACGGGTTGGTTCTCCTTGTTGTCGGCTTGATCTGCGTTCGTGTCCTCGGTTGCGAAAGTTCGATTCATTGACACGTCAGTAGTGGCCCCTTCGTCCATGGTCGTATCCCCCATAGTTGTATCGCCCATTGTCGTATCCCCCATGGTAGTGTCGTTCATCGTAGTGTCGTTTACAGTCTCGGCATTGTCACCATCGTCATTATCATCTCCGTCGAATTCGTCGTCCTCCATGTTCATGAATTTGGCCAGGATTTGCCTTCTGAAGGCTTCGATGTCGTCCTCGTCTTCAGTCTCAGCTTCACCACCAGCCGCTGCCGGGGAATCGGCGGCAGCAGCTGCGTTCAAATTGCCCCCTTCGGTGTCACCAGAAGGAGCGGCCAAGCCCCCACTGTCAACTTCAGCCAAACCCCCACTGTCAGGCGAAGACAGCTCCTCTATTGCATCCATAAAATCAGCAGTGGCTACGGACATGTTCATTTGAGCCATGAACCTCTCGATCAACGGGAACTCTGGACCAGAAGAGGACGGCGGCGGCGGTGGTGGAGCCCTTTCTTGGATCTCTTTCATCTCCTTCAGTCTCAGTCGCGTTTCATGTAGCTCTTTCCTGAGATTCTCCAGGAGGACCCTATCGTCCACGATCTCATTGACTTTTGGCTGCAGTTTGATCCTCTTCGCATTGTAAGCAAACTTCAGCGTCGATCTAGTTTCTTCAAGGAGCTTCTTCGCGGGAGATGCACAACACAAGATCGATATTGCTGCATTTCCTGAAAGATGGGGTTGTAATATTCTTGTCAGCTTGGAATCACGATAGTTGATGTGTTTGGGTTGCTTCTTTTTCGGTAAGCTCAGTTGATGAATAACTTGGGTAAGCGAAAGCAAACTGTAACGAGAGAAGCGACGTTAGTGGACACATTCTGGAACCCCTTAGACAAAATCTGCCAGTGACACATACCTCTGATTGATCTTTCCACCCTCTCGTTTCCGTGCACCAGACGTGTTGGCTTTTGCAGCATTCTCGGAGCCGGCCAAATCAACAAAGTTCAACGCAGCCACGCGAACTTTCACACTCTCGACAACGTCAGCATCACCTTCTACCCGCTCGTGGCTTTCAACCGTCAACCGAAAGATTGCATGACTTCTGGACGAGAACTCATTTGAGTCGGTCTTTTCCGTTGCACGGTTTCGGTTTCCTTTGTGAAGCACACGAGTCACACCTGCCACATTTGAAACTGGGGTATATTGAGCATCCACAAAGACGTCGCCACCTTTGGAATCTTCTCGGATATTAAGGACTGGTAGATCGACATTCAGTTTGTTTACGGTCATGATGACAGCTGTACCTCGACGACACTTTACGTCATCCGACTCTTCATGCCCCATCAGATCTCTGACTTGTTCATTGTAAATTTCAAAGTAGCATGCCTTAACGGTGTACTCTCGTTCGCTGTCCTCAGAGATGCGTTCGAAGAGATCCTTAGCTGCTAGATGGATGACTCCGTTTCCCTTCTTCCCGCCTTGCATAGTGTATGATTTGCCCCCTCCCGTTTGTCCGTAACCGAAAATGGTTCCATGCTGTCCATTCAGCACAGCCGACATGATCGGAGTACACATGTTAGAATACAAGGCGTCAGTAGTGTCTTGTTCTTCGAAAACACGATCGACATGAAACATGTTCTTCCCCTCAACTCTGCTTCTGGATCCCTTTTGATAGATGACATCAGTTTCGTCGTCGTCCTCCACTGTCCATGCCATGAATGCCTCAGCGCCCCCTTCTTTCTTTTTCTTGCTTTTGGAGACCATTTCTTCCTTTGTCATGGGACGGAACCTTACAGCAACTGTTTTTGTCATGCATCAGGCAACAAAAGGGTCAGATAAAGAAGCACAAAAGCATCTTGACTGCAAAAAGAATGCTACCCACCTGTGATTCTATCCTTCAGCCCCCCACCAATATCCGAAGCTCGTGGCTTCTTTGCTGGTTTTGCCGGTTTCTTGTCGGGTTCGGGGTTGTAGGAATCTTCTGATGCTTCATCAACGGTATCCAACTGCTGGTAGGGTGTATGGGTTCCATCTTCTCCATCCGAGTCACCATCTTGGGGTGTCCGACCTCCAAATTTCTCCCCAACCTCTTTTTCAACATCCTTATCATTTGTGTCTTCCATTTGTGTGGGCATGACGTATCCCATGGTAGCTGCTGTTAGATTGGTGGGTCCGGCATCTTCCGTCTCTTGTAGATTTCCAGTGTTGGCAGCGTAATCAGCCAGCTTCACCAGCGGTGCATCCGCATCACCAGCGCCTTCCACGGTAGGATCAAATCCAAATTCTGCTTTGGGTTTCGGATTGTAGACATCTTCCGCTATTTCATCTCTCAGCATAGCATCGGTAATGTCATATCCCAGAGCTGCTTCGATCTTTGTATTGAATTGTTGTTCATGAGGGGCGGGGGGCCGAGCGAACTCCTCCTCGTCGTCCTCATCGTCGCGCATCATCTTGGCGGTGCAGTTTGTTGGTTAAGTAGTACGGAATATAAACTAACCTAGGAATATATCACTTCAAAGACCTGCAGCAGTCAAGAAGCAAGTCGGCACCGACAAGAGAGATTGATGATGGAGGAGGAAAGAAAGAAAGCATCTGATAAGAAGAAGACTCCCATCAATCCAAGAAAGGATGCGGAGATCACGGTACAAAGGATACCCCAATCTGTACTATTCTGCTTGCTTGCTAATATCATCTTACCTTTCTATACTGACTACATAAACTGCCTCTCAGGTTTTGATCGGTACAGTATGCAACCCCCACGGAGCTCTGTTGTTCTGCGGTTGGCCCTGTCTTAGCGAAAAATGAGCTGCCCTGTCGACGCGAAGCAGCAAAATAGAGTCCCAGGTGGAGTGCCGAATGGACGCACGAACCATGGTGTGCCAGGAGCCAGTCTTTTTAGGATGTCGACGAATGACCCGATGACGATCTCATCCAACTCCCAACCAACTCAACGTTGCACCTCTCGACTTCTTTAGGCAACCGTCTGGACTTGATTTAGGGATCGTTTGGCGGGAAAGTTAGGTGGGCCATCGATGGAGGATGTGACTTACACGCACCAGTCCGCCATTACAGAAATTAAAAATAGTTTACCGTGCGGAGCAGACCACAGTCCATGCGTTGTGGTGCCACCTTGCAGTTGTCATCCTGTATCTGTCAGCTTCCACTTCTTGCTGGCTGCTAATACCATGAAGCAAGTCATCAGTGGCTAGTCGATATGGACTTCGTGGGTAGGATTAGCTTAACTACTTTAGCCTATTGCTCCTAGCTAGAGGCAACCAAACAACTGCAGTTTGATACGGTAGTCGCAAGCACCCAGCTATTATCGCAACGAGAACTTGACGCCCAACTCGTCAACAGGAATCTTGATAGGCACTTCGACAAATTTGACTTCTCCATTTCTCTTGGTTCCTTTGCCAAAGCTCCATCCATTGAATGCTTTGATGGTCTTTGTCAAGAACATCTTTGAAGTCAGTTCGGAGAGAGGAACCCCGGGACATTGGTGAGCTCCAAAGCCCCCAGGAAACCAAGAACCAAAACCCAACTTTAGTGCGGTTCCCTGAAAAGGGCACTTTGATGTGGAACTACTACTGGTCTCAGGAACCCATCGAGTTGGTTTGAATTCGTTGGGATCTGTGAAAAGTTTGGGATCTGTTTCGCCAACTCTGGGGTCTAGCATGACTGCAGTACCAGCAGGAATACGATAGCCTAGCAGTTCAAAGTCTTCTTCACTGTAGCGGGGAGTTCCACCTCCTGGGGGGATGAGTCGTAGGCTCTCTCTGAGGACTCCAAGTGTTTGCTCCAGATTAGACCAGTAGCTAAATTTGAGAGGAGATGCTCCATCTTTCTTTTCTTCCGCCTGGACCTCCTCCAGTATGATATTCACATAGTCTGGGTTGTACTTGTTGATAGCTGTCATGGAATTGACCATCAGTGATGCAGTCTCAATGTAAGCACCCCAAATGAATAAGACCATTGCTGTGCAAACGCGGTCATCAACCCACCCCTCCCTGTTCGAGACTTGAGTAAAGAAGAAGTGATTTGCTTTGGTGGGGTTCCCTTGTTGAAATTCTTGGTAGCGCGAAAGCATGACTTCTTTGAGTGTTTCCAATGCATACGCTCCCTTTTCCAACTTTTTCTTTTCAAATGGCAAGGCCAAAAGGGCTGAGTTGTAATCCTCAAACATTTGTACTTGTTCGTCAGTTAGGCCTTCACCAGAGAAAATCTTGCTGAAGGTTCGAAGATTGAGTGCCTTGAGCTCGGGCACAAGCTGAATCTCCTCATCTGGTTTTGTCTTGACTCTGTCTACCAGCCCTTCAAGATACAGATCCATGGCCTCATTGATGATTGGCGTGTACTCCTTGAGACCATCCACGCTGAATACACCAGCAAATAATTCCCTGCCTTGCTTGAAAATGATATCATTGGCATCAAGATTCAGTGTTCCCCACTTGGTATGCAACTCCTGGAAGCTATCGGGAAGGGCGCAATGGATTACCTTGGACTTGAGCTCCGTTCCGGATACAAACTCCTGGACAGCTTCCTGTCCACCAATGATGACAGTTGGCTGAAAGAAGACATTTGTGAGAAAGACGTCTCCAAGTTCGTCCGCTCGCTTCCGAACAAAGCGGCAGTTGTTGGACAAGTGGGAAATGCTTTCCCTTAGTCCCCGAAAAGGACCAGGCGACCTGGAAGGTGGCAAGGGCAGTGAGGCAATTCTTGCTTGGTTGGCGGCAACATCGATATCAACATCTTCGGTTGTGCTGTGCAGTGTAGTTGCGAGATGTCTCGTCCTCTTGTTGTTGCTACGCACGACGAGGCCGTTGCACCCAGAGAGGCAAAATAACAAAACTAGAAAGATTTCGGTTGCGATCTTCATTATTCTTGGGATCAATGATTTATGCGCTTGAACTCGCCTGCTCTGACTACGGTAGCCAAACAAGCTTCTATGCATACTACCTATACCGCTTGACATCTATGAGCAAGTATGCGTTTTCGCTTACTAGCAGCACCCTTGTAGTAGCCGCTTGTCTTCCATTTGGATATTGGGTCAATGAGTGGGAGTCAATGAGTCGGAGCGCATCCATCCGCGATACTTATGTTTTCCTTTGTGTTCCAGAGCGTGCGTCATGCAGTACGAGGACTTGGATCCGACGAGTACCAAGTACCAAGGTACCGGTTTTGGTACATGTATGCATACTGTACGTACTGGTACCTGTACCAGTTTATTGTGGTGCCAGCATACTAGTAGCACCAAACTCAGAGAGCTCTCTACTACGGTACTCTAGAGATCTACAAAGTCAAGCTTTATTTCCACTGAGAGAAAGTAATGGATCGACCTGCTACTTAGTAGCCAGTACGCTGCATGTGCACGATATACCGTACACCGGTGCTGTTACAGTACGGTACAGCCGTACCTGATACAGGTACCGGTACCGGTTCCAGTATGATAGCTGCCTTCATTTCATGTCCTTGAGCTTGACAGGTTGCACTCCCCATGCACTTGGAGACCTCTAGTTTGCTTTTTCAGGTAGCTTGGGGCCCTGAACTTGACGTTGATCCTTCCACAAGACAAATTGCATACTGGTACTGTTCTACAACGTTTGCGCCCCACTCCTTGCAATTAGAACTACAATTAGCTTAAAAGTGCTAGCTAGTGGATCAACTATGTCTGGTACATTCATGTATCTCGAAAGTAATCTATGTGATCAAATCCCAATTCTCTCTGATGTCATCATGGTAGGTTCTTCTCGACCTTCCGTCACATCGACTGTGCTGGGTACTGTTGTCGTGGAGGTGTTGTTGGCCACCAACTGATTCTCCAGCCTCACATTGCGGAAGACGAGCTCATGAATGCACAATCTCGCATTGCGTAAATCTCGAGTCATCAACTCAACGAGGCGATCGGCAGCCTCCAACTTTTCCTCTAAAAACCTGGCTCGTTCTTCGGCATCATTCAGGCGGACGTTGATGTCAACATCCTCACCAATATCTGATAGAGGTGAACGGATGATGGTCACCTCTGAAGGAGGACTATCTTGCACAACTCGAATTGTTGGCGGGCGCCTGGAGGATAGATCGCTAAGGGTACTATTGTCTTCTTGTTGGACAGAACGTTCTGCCTTTGAGTCTTGATCACTCGAACGAAACCTATTTTCCAAGAGTACCGCGTCCAGCTGCGAGATATCGTAGAGCTTTCCATTGTCGCAAGACAGATTGTTGGGGCTGGCCACTCGTTCGGGAGTGACCGTGGGCGACGGCAGCGGTGACGGCTCTACACGACAAAGATTGGTCGCGCTTTGTCGCTTTTCGGGTGTTTCCGTGCGCTGTTCACATCCTTCCGAGAGGCTGTTGTCGTTTTCGTCGGTGCTGGTTAAAGGGTCGGAATGACTACTGCTCCTGGGGCTGGGTGTACTGGTGGTGCTTTCAAAGGTCGACGATGGCAAGGGACTTTCCCCTTGAGAGGTTGGAGAAATGGCTCGTTCCACAGATAACGCAACATTTGACGCCTCCAGTTCCGAATGAGGCTCCTTCTGCTGCTGCTCCATTGTTTTGATAGCTTCTTGAGCTTCTTTTAGATCCTTTTGTAGCTTTTTGATTAGGGCCTTGTCATCCACGATTTCATTCACAACTGGTTTCATTTGAATCCGCTTGGCATTGGCACCAAACTTTAGTGTCCCCCTTGTCTCTTCCAAGTTGGCCCTTGCAGGTGTCGCGCAACAGAGGACGGCCAAAACTGCGTTCCCAGAAAGATGTGGCTGCAGAATGCGAGTGAGTTTTGAGTTGCGATAGTTGATGAATTTGGGTCTTTTCTTTGAAGGGAGGCTTAGAGCATGAATGACTTGTGACAAAGAAAGCAAACTGTGATGGAGCCAAAAGTGCAGGAAAGGTTAGACAACACTGGGTACTTTCATTGTATGCGTGCTACTCTAGAGTACCGACGACAGATAGTTCCTGCTCACCTTTGATTGATTTTCCCACTTTCTCTCCTTCTAGATCCCACAGTTGCTGCTTTGGTTGTGTTTTCGCTTCCAGCGAGGTCTACAAAGTTCAAAGCCGAGATGCGAACGATATGATCCGACTCGGATGTCTTGTGATAACGATGATCTGGCCTCTTTCGTTCGCGACTCTCAATGGTTAGTCGAAAGATGGCATGGCTCCGTGACGACGCATCATTGAGTATTGTTGTGGCAACGGCACGGTTCAGATTTCCAGCGTTGAGTAACTTGAGCACATCATCGACGGAAGATACTTGTTTTTTCTCCGAGTCCGGAGCCATGCCAGCCGTGGTTTTGGTCGTTTGTGGTGTGTTGGTGTTGTTGTTGGCGTTGTTGTTGACACTATGACTGCCACTACTGACCCCTTCAAAAGTGAATCGACTGCCCTTGACAGCAGGAGATGATTTGGTAGTTTTGGAGGGAGACTGGCGTGCCATGTAGCTTTTGGAAGGGGATCTATGGTGATGGTGGTTTGCGGACAGGAGGTCTCTGACTTGTTCATTGTATATTTCAAAGAATGATATTCTCATGACGTATTCTCGTTTTCCCGAATCCTTCTTGATGTGATTGAATAGATCTCTGACCGCCAACTGTATGATCCCATCTTGATGCAAGCTGCCATTCTTTCCATTTCCTTGCATGGAGTGTGTCTTTCCACTTCCCGATGTTCCATATGTGAAGATTGTCCCGTGTTTGCCCGTCAAAACCGCTCTTACAATGGGTCTGGCAAAGTTGTCGTATACATAGGAAGTGGAGTGATCCTCCTGAAAGACTCCATCAAAGGAGAACATGTTTTTCCCTTCAGCTTTTCGGCCAGATCCCTTTTGTACCAGGACGTCTCTTCCATCCATTGTCTCTACATTCCACGCTTTGAAGCTATCGTATGCATCATCATTGGATTTGGGTGTGGACGATATTAAAGGGAGATTGCGTTTGGAAGCCAGCACTTCCAAGGGATTCAAAGGGCGAAGCCGAACCGCAACTGTGACAAAGAAAAATGACACTTGTGAGTGAGAACGAGATGCAACTAGCTAGCTATACAGTTGCCTTCATCTATGATAGCATGAATGAACGAATGTGTCGTGTCTCAAGCACTCACCTCTGACAGTCTCAAACTCGTCATCTTCTGAGGAGGCAGCGGCTAGTACAGCAGCATTCGACGAAGTTCTACTTCCCAAAGAGTCTCGATTGCCTCTCGCTCTTGGAATTTTGGAAGGTGTCCGAGAAGAAGAGAGAGGTTCGGATGACAGCGCTTGTACAGGAGGCTTGCCAGAAGAACTACTAGGCGTCTTGAGCTTTCCAGCACGGGCTCGTTCCTTGAGTGTTTCGCTGGAGTCTCTTCTTCCAAAAGTGCGAAAGAAATGCTTTTCATTGGCATGGCTGCTACTCATGTTGTTCATGGAGCTCATGGCCGATAAGCTGACGACTAACCAATCAACAGTTGACTTTCAAGAAACTCCTTTAGTTAGAAGCACTCAGAAGATAGGAAATAGCTTTGTTTATGAAGGCGCAGCTCTCGATCATTGATGATGGTGAGAGAGATGTCTGTCTTTTTCCTCGTGAATGGCCAACAGGCAACAACAGTCTCCGGCTTTGGCGATCACAAAATCCAAAGTTGCTCGACGCGCGTTTTACCTGCTTCAAAATGGCGCCACTCACTTGGTCTGCGTGACTTCACATTTTTCCAACGTTTCCTCTTGCACTCAAGCAAAATTTTTACTGAGGCGGCTACTTTACTGAGTAGAGTGAGTAGACCATGGATACTACCGGTACGACTAGATCTTTTGCCAAAAATGATACTGTTGTCATTGCTACGTTAGATGATTCGGGAGACTCTGCTGAGGGAGACTCGTCCGAGGCGATGAATGATGCTGAAATTATGCCCATGATGAGCCAAGATTGTGTTGTGTGGAATGAGAGTTGCAACAGCGATCTTCGAGCTCGTCAGCAAAAGCAACTGGCAATGACACAGCGGCCAAAGACTAGTTTGAAGCTGCAAAAGAGCGTCCAGAAAAAGAAAGCAAAAATACCGACAGAGTCGCTCATGAGACAAGCAAAGCCGTCGGAAGACCACGAAATCGAATCCATCTTCACCTTGTTGCAAAATAATCACACCAACAGCAACGATGGAGATGGTGTGGCCAATCCACAAGTTCCACCAGTATCAGCAGTCACCGCAGCAATACAAAAGAGCCACGGGAAAACGCTCCAGCCAGTCTTTCCAAAGCCATTGAATTTCAATCGAAATAACCCCCCCCAACCGGTTCTTCTTCGAAAGCGCCATTCCTATCCACCTTCTGCTGCTGCTGCTGCTGTCGCAAAGCCCATCTCCACTCCTCCTTTTTCTAGTGGTACTGGTCAAAACCACAATCGGAAAAAGAGAGCAGAGTCGCTGTGTCAGCCAAATAATACCGACGGAAGACTGTCCAAAATTGCCAAAACGGCAACACTTGGAGCAGCTTCAAGTGCTTCCTCCAAAGCCTCTAATTTGCACGCGGCGACGGCTCCACAAATCTCAACAACAACAATCATTTCACCGGCTCCCACAATCTATCAAAGAAGGGGACAAGGATCCAAATCAATGACTGGTTTTGAAGATCTGTGCAAACAAGTAGAGACTCCTTCGCCGCCTTCTGCCACAGCTGCCAAACCAACTGATACAACCAAAGGGATTCCAGATCGGTCCTTGGCTTCAACGGAAGCCGCTGAAACACCCTACAATGGCACTGCCGGTGTGAATGCCACTAATCAAGGAGCTGCGAATACTAGCCATGGTGCTCGCAGTAATCCACCAGACCCTCGGAATGACAGGGCTTCCACAGCTGGGATGCGTACGCAACAGCGATCACAGAGCGACAAGGAAAATGTGGTTTCAGCCCGTCCCCCGTCCTTGGGGAATCGATCTATCGCAACAACAGCAAAAACCATTCAACCAGGCAATATACGTTCTTCCTCTCAGCCAACAAGAATGCCCTTGCAACAGAAATCCTCACGGCAGGCAAATGCTGCCGTCGCAAATGATTCCAATGTGGTGCTCACACGACAACCAGCAGCGTCCAACACTCTGGCAAGCAAGACCCAACTGAATCACCGTCAAACTCCGGCGACACTTGCTGAAGACAACTTTGATGATGCCTTTGGCGATCTTGAACTGAGTGAAGAAGACCTTGCCAAGCTAGATACATGCACGTCAGCAGGCAACGTGAATACGACTGGTGCCACTGCTGTCCAAGAAACGAAACCTGCCCAAGAAACCAAACCTGCTGTAGCGGATGAATTTGGCAATGATGATGAGTTTGGTGATTGGGAACTAGGAGAAGACGTCTTTACGAGTTGTGATACCCTGGTAGCAGCAACGCAAAGACAGGAGTGCACTCAGCATGCGGCCGCTCCAACACAACAAATGCCAAACGACGCAATCTCGGCCGTGGTCTCGTCCTCGCCTGATGTTTCTTTGGAACAGGCTGAGACCAGCCAAAACGAGACTACGTCCAAAGAAATGCACAACGAGACACATCGCATCACTACCGCTCCTGCAAACACTCTAAACGCGGCCGAGAAGGAAAACGATGATCCCTTCGGAGACTTTCCAGACATTGATTTTGACGCCGTCGATGATGCGGTTGTAGTTGCGACTCAACAACAAGACTGCAATGTTGATTGCTATCCTTTGCAGTGGCCGCCACCGAGCTCTGTCGTACGCAACGCAAGGTCCGAAACTTGGCAAGACGAGACATCTTACCTGTCGTTTTCACGCTACAAAGTCTGCTCTCTGGAGAAGCATGTTCCTACCTTTACACAAGTGTTGCATGTCCAAATATGGGACTCATCTATGCTGCGCGATGTCGATAGGCAGGCAATACACAAGCCTACCGGTAGGAGCGCCGCCTCACGAAAGCCACAAGAACACAGCACAGAGAACATCACCGGGTTGATTGTGCTGAGGGGGTCAAACTACCATTTGGAAGTTCAAGAAGGGGACATCCTGCATTTGTGTTCATTGACTGGAAGGTTCAAAACAGATCCTTCGGCACTGCCCATCATTCTCGATTCCGATCCACCGCCCGGAAGTGACCACGACGGTATGTAGTGTGCCAGACGGACAGTCGCTCTGCATCGATGCTTGCACCTCAATGTCCATTGTTTTGCTTCACAGATTTGGTTCCAATATTGCACCCAGACATGCTTTCAATTCCCACTACTGCCACAGAAGCTTTGGACTGCCCGAGAAGGGCGGTGCTGAAACACCGGCTTGGGTCATCTGCGGTGGCATCAAAGAAGTTGCTATTGGGAACTTTGCGCCACGAACTCTTTCAATTTGCTTTGAAGCATGAAGTTTCAAGCATGGATGCCGTGAGACAGCAAGTGAGGAAGATTGTAAGAAAGGAGTCAGAGAAACTTGTCAGCTGCAAAATGTCTTCCGCTGAGGCAGACAGGGAACTCTTTAGGTTCTGGCCACAAGTGCAGGCTTTCAAACGCGCCTTCTTTCCCCGAAACAATCAACAGCTTGAAAGCTTGGAGGGAATTGGATCGCAACCTCAGATCCAAGCTTCTATTGTTTCTGTCAAGGGCGTCGAAGAGGAAGTAACTTCGCACGAGCTTGGCATGAAGGGAAACTTGGACGTCCTTGTTGAGGCTATCACGGTGCCAACGGGCATGCCCAAATCCCAAACAACAATGGGAATTGAGCTCAAAACGAACCACCATACGAAGACTCAGCATAGACATCTTGCACAACTTGCATTCTACACGATCATGCTTCTTGCCCGAAACGGTCACACAGCATCCGAAAACAGCATCTTGAAGAGGAATCCTCAAAACTTTGATCCGATTGCTGGTGGTATGCTCTTGTATATAAACAGCGAAACGAGGAGAGCAATCCACGTTGCACCGCAGCTAAATGAGATCAAGTGTCTAGTGGAGCAGAGGAACACTTTCTGCTCCAAAGCAGTACAGGCATCAAAACCACGAGGCGTTTCGCTGTGCTATGAAAACGATGAAGACCCACCCAGGTGCGTATGTGTTTCGATCGACACACCCTTAAAGCTCATCAGACAGATGCACTGAACTTTGTTTTCTCTTTTGGGTTTCTCTATAGAGTGAAAGTTGCCGACGCTCCTCCCGCAGATTTGCCCGAATTGCAGCATGCTGGGCACTGCGCACGGTGCTTCTCTGCACGAGAATGTATGGTGTATGCAGCTTCTGGAAGATCCACAGATGTCCGCCGATCACATAAAGACTTACTTGAACAATTCACAGGGCATTTGACCAGCAAAGAACTCGACTATTTCCGCACTTGGGAGCGGCTCATTGACCTGGAAGCTGATGCTACTCATCACTCACTGGCAGAGGCTTGGCTGGAGAAGTCAGAAGTATTGGAAAGGCGAACGGGGAAGTGCATTTCATCCCTCGCCTACTCTCCGCAGCCACCTCAAGACGGAGACTCCCGAGATGATTCAGTTGCATTTGTTGTCTTGGAAAGATCATCCAACTCGAACCTCCGATCAGCGTTTTCGAGCCTTCAACTGCAACCCGGCTCCTACGTGACGTGTAGCACAGATTGCACCACGTTGGACGCGCCCCTTGCTCGATACCGATCGGTAGCATTGAAGGGTCAACGCCGTTTCCGGCATCAAATGAAAGTGTTCAGAGGAACCGTCGAGCGCATTGAAGGCGACGACAGAATCGTTGTTCGAACGTCGACAGATAGTATTGGCCGCTTGGACGACCTTTTGTCAAGTTTTCAGGAGTCCTCTCCCTCTGCGAGCTCGGCGGAATCACAGTTGCTGTTCCGACTCGACCGAGACAACAGCTATTCACTTTCAGGGACGCTACGCCGCAATCTCGTCGATTTCCTCACTAAAGACAGAGAGAAGGTTGACGATCCCAAAGCTGATGCCGAGCAACGAAGGCTTCGTACAGAGAGAAGGTTAGCCCGCCACCGCGAGATGATCATTCAGCTCAAACCGCCAAAGTTCGATTTATCTCAACGCGAAAACATGTTCAATGAGCCCCATTCAAGGGTCAGGGATGTACCTGGCTGCGACATGGCGGACTTGATGATGGAATTTTCCAAATGTAACAACGATCAGAGGTCAGCAGCTCAAAAGGTAAGAAGATACGCCCTCCGCGAGTACCGGTATTGCTGCCCACGATACACTAACAAATCATTTTTCAGGTTGCATCCATGACAGATTACACGATAATTCAAGGTTTTCCCGGGTCAGGGAAAAGTACAACTATTGTTTTTATTGCTCGTCTGTTGGCTTCACAAGGCAAGAGGGTGCTGATCACCTCGTACACCCACAGCGCGGTAGATACTTGCCTTTTGAAGCTAATTGAACACGGAGTTGGAGAACGATTTCGCGATCGCCCTCGTTCACTCATTCGGATCGGGGAGAAGTCTTCTGTCCATCCAGCTGTGCAACATCTTCTTGTATCCCGAGTCGCAGCGGAACTAGAGGCACCGCAGGAACCAGATGGCGACTGTCGTCCTTCGGCTGAGTCGCTTCGTCAGACAATGTCTGAAGCTCGGATCGTGGGCGCCACAGCACTCAAGATTCCAAAGTCGCCGCTCCTGGCCGGGGAACACTTTGATGTGTGCATTGTGGATGAGGCGGGACAAATCACTCAGCCGGCCCTTTTGGGCGCAATTGCAGCTGCGGACCAATTCATTCTGGTCGGTGATCACATGCAACTCCCTCCGCTTGTGTCGAGCGAAAGCGCACTTCAAGGAGGTAAGGAATGCAGATTGAAGCAACATAATGGGATGGCTAGCTAGATGTGATACTCACGTGCTCGGCTGCTGACTGATACAGGCTACGGAGTATCGATGATGAAGAGACTAGCAGATGCGCAACCCGACGCTGTCTCGCAGCTGACGCTACAGTACAGAAGTCACGAGGAAATCTGTGCTCTGGCCAGTAATGCCATTTACGATGGTACGATCATGATGGCTTTGACAGGATCGATGCATGGCACTTGAACTACGCTCATCGCTCTTTCTTCTTTTGTCGACACTCCTCAGGAAAGCTAAAGTGTGCACACGATGTGCCGAGGTTAGCACTCCCGGCTTACCCGCAAGCTCTCCAAAACTTTGGTAAAAGTGCTGGTTGGCTCAGGAATGTCATCAATCCGTTTCGTCCTGTGGTCTTCGCCGACACAGATAATATTGTCCCAAGCAACATCACACCAATACAGGATGGCATTGCACCTCTCGAGCGCACTGGCACCAGGTCGGGCGGTGCGAACATGATGGTGAACGAAACGGAATCAGCTTTGGTTGAGGTAGTACTCCAAGGACTCATCGCCTGTGGCTTGGCGCCCTCGTCGATCGGAGTGATCTGCCCCTTTAATGCGCAGGTAAGGAAACCGTGCTCCTCCGGAACCTCTGTACAAAATCGACCACAGCTCACCCTATCTGCAAATCGACGGCACTTGTGCTGGACACCTAGATTCGACTTCTTGAGGAGAGCCAACAGATAAAGAAGCTACAAAGTGATGGTCTGGAGATCAACACAGTTGATAAGTACCAGGGACGAGACAAGCAAGTTATTATTGTGTCCTTTGTTCGAAGCAACAGCAAAGGTAGAGTTGGGCGTCTTCTGGAAGACATGAGACGGATCAACGTTGCTATTACGCGAGCCAAACAAAAGATGATTCTGCTGGGCTCTTTGTCAACGTTGCGCCGAGGAAGTCCCACTTTGAAAGTTATTTTGGACCAAATCGAGCAGCGGAAGAGGATTGTTTGCTTGCCTTCCTGCACTACAGCAATGCTAAGTTAAAAGAGCTGTTATGCATAAAAGAAAGGTTGAGGATACAGAATAGTTGATGCACTTCTGAGGCAATCAGCCACTCATTCCCTTCAGGTCTCATGTTGTTGTTCTAGCACAATTAAATAATTGTCGCATTGCCTGGGGCAGAGGTCTCAGACCTTGCCCGGTTGCGCCAGCATTTATGCTGATACCGGTACCGGTACACAATGCATAGAGCTGTAGAGCAAAAGAGTACTGGTGCTGAGTACCAGGTACTGGAAGACGCGGTAATTACTTAATTGCACTGAATCGTGTTTAGTCGTGGATGGAATGCCAGCAGTCGCCAGGGCGGGTTCAAATTTTTTGAAAAAGCCAACTTCAGTAGTTTCAGTAAATGTCAGTTTCAGAAACTGAATATTTTCAGTAATTTCAGTAGTTTTCAGTAGTTTCAGTAAAATCCAGTAGACCCCAGTAGATGTCAGTATTCGTGAGTAACACAATGAAGCAGCAACAACAACAAACCCACAATCGCTCGCCACCGATGCATGACGATTGAGAAGCCACAACAATGACATCGACAGAAGCTGCTGTTGCAGGAGAAGACGAAGAAGAAGACAAGAAGTGGATATCGAGTGAGGCAAAAATGTTGCTGCGTCAAGATCTCATCAGTGGTGATATTCCTCCATCCATGGGTGCAGCGGCAGCTTATCAGCGTCGCCCTGAATTTCAGCAGTTCCCATTCAACAATTTCAGCTCCAACTACGGAACGCTCAAGAGAAAAATAGCCAAGGACTACAACCGTGTGGAGTCCGATCTTATATCATATCAATTTGACCTTGCTCATGTGGCTGAGTTACGAAACAAAAACCCTCCTCCTCCCAAAAAGTACCCCGAGTGGCACTCCCATTGAGCTAGAAAACTGCTAAGGGCTGACATTGACAATGATCGACAAGTTGGATTAAAACCTTCAGAGCTATGGGAAACTCGTGCTGAATATCAAGAGTTTCCCCAAGATGTGTTTTGCAAGCATATCTATCAAGAGATCGATGGTCGGGCATCACGGAAAGTTAGATTTGATAAAAAGAAACTCCGCCACAAATTTAACATCCAACCTCGAGATACCGTCTTGCCAGCAGAGTCTGTTGCTTTATTAGAAGAAAGAAAAGAGCAGAATGAATAGAGCCAATATTTAGTAGATGATATCAACCTATTAGTAATCCTCAGATCCACCACCAAAAGTGCTGTCGACTTCATTGTTCAGCTCTGATTGTAGAGCAGCAAAATCTTGATTGATTTCGTGGACAATGCCATCCACTTTGGCATCAAAACTTGAGTGATCGACATTCAAAGCAGACTCTTCTTTCAAACGTTGAGCTTTTGCCATTTCCTCGACTTGTCGGGCACGAGCAATCTTGTTGGCTCTCTTCTTGTCTCGGGCTCTAGAAGCAAAATCAGATCGCTCTTCTCGAAGTCGCTGTGCATTAGCATACCGGCCGACCTTTCGATTTGCATTTTCTGCTGTCTTGCTTGTTGATTGCACGGGCAGCTGGGGCATTTGGTTCATATTTACCTGAAAATTGTTGGAGGGAGCTGACGACATATTTACGTCCGGCATTGGATGAGACGGTTGTTCCGGCATCAGTGGAGCAGTTGGCACTGTCGGCATCAGTGGAGCAGTTGGCGCTGTCGGCATCGGAGGGACGATTGGAGGGACGTACGGTGCCGGTGCTGGCACCGGTTCTTGTGGCACCGGTTGTGGCATCGGTGCTGGCCCTGGTTCTTTTGGTGGTGGTGGTTTGGTAGAGCTAAGCGCTGCAAAGAATGACATTGACGGAGTACCAGCTGGAATTGGCTCAGCATTCTTAGCCGGAGCACTATTCATGAATGATGGAGTTGGCCGATGAGCGAGCGATGGAGCTGGCTGATGAGTGGATGATGGAGTTGCCCAAGAGGATGCAGCCCTTTTTGTTTGATGAGGACTCGCTGTCGAGACAATATCATCAAGCCGAATTCCTAGAAGCAAGCAAAGACAAATCAACAAGAATTATAATGACGAAAGGATTACTCTAGTAATCAGCTTGTGCTCATACCTTCAAAAGCACTGTCGAGCCCCACGTCGTCATCCTGAAACGAAGCCATCAGCTGACGATTTTCCTTCACAATTCGGAGCTGCCAATACAAATTGAAGTACACTTGTTGAACAGCTCGACGTCCAGAACCGGCCACAAAACTACTCGTCTTCTCTCGAATCTTTGCATGAACCTTGACGTCGTGGCGAGGGATGTTTTCGCTAAAGTCTGCAGAGAGCCCAAACCCTTCCGGCATCATCAAAAGAATCTTCTTCAAATACCGAGAGTCATCTGCCAAAATGGCAGTGATTGTTTCAGCCGTCTTGTCTTCAGTCCGCTTGCACCGAGCCTTCTCAGTGCCAAGAACCGACGCATGCTCTTTCAAAAGGTAGGTTGGTAGAGTATTCAGAGTGATCATCAATGCAGTGCCCCCAAGGACAATAAAGCAGGACAAATATTCAAAGTCGCGAAGATCAACAAAAAACGGCAACATCACTTTCAACTTGGTGCCGAGCTCGTGTGCAGAAATTGTAATGTCATCGATTTTCTGAACAAATAGGCCACCGGGGTAGTCTTCGGGAAGGTCAAACTGAGTCATCACAGTTTCATCAGCATACTCACTCGCCTGTACTAGATTCTTGAATTTGATTCTGCCCGTCTGAAGTGGGCCATCATGGCCGGCGACGGTGCTCATGTTGGAACGAGCCGAGAGAGGGGAAAGGAGACCGGCAGGAAAGGAAGTGGTCGATTTTGGGGTTGATGGAACCTCAATCGTCACAGTCTTTGGAGGAGGTGATTTCAAGGGAGTGCCACTGCCTGTCTTCACACTGCCTGCCTTCACACGTGCTGATCGGCGCCGAAAAGATTGGTCAACGGGAGCAAGAATCCTTTCTTCAGATGATGAAGTGCCGTCCGAGTCCTCGTAATTCAAAACCGATCCAAGAATTTCGCTGTCAGAGGAGTCACAATCGTCTCCAACTTTCTTCTTCTTCTTGGCAGACGATGGAGCAGTAGCCGCGGCACCGATCGCAGCAAAGGATCGGTAGTACTTCGTCGGATCTTTCTTTTTCTGCGTGGTCAAATAATTGTGACGATTTTGAGTTGCTTTCTTGTAGTTTCCTCCGTACAGCGCTGGTCGATGCTCAACAAGGTCCTTACAGGACCAAGATGGATGGGCTTCAATATTGCGGTGCAACTGGTTTGACGCTTCCTTTGGGAGTGACAAGTTCTTCTTCCTCGCCATTGCTTCCCCCCCCAAACAGTGTGCTGATCAAGAGAGGACTCTTTTTGCTGCTGAGTTGGAGTATCAAAATCAAGATTCTCTCGTCCCAAAAGATTTGAATGTATATCTTCACCATGTAAACGTTGATATCACTCCTGCCTCTCCTCACGAATTATAAGTAGAGCTTTCAAGCCATGCCGGAGTGGAAAGATGTCACAGACGATGGATTTAGCTGTCATAACCAAACCCAGTGTCATTTTCCTTGGGAGGTAAGTCGGCAGCAAATTTTCTCTCACTTTCAGCTCCAAAGAGACGGCAGTTTGCTTCCCCAAATCAACAAGCAGTGAGCAACAATCTAGCTGGCTAGCTATTTATTTGATCATGCCATCCTCAGTCAACAATGGATCCGAGGATCCATCGCGTGCTCGAATCTTTTCGGCTAAACACTTTCTCAATCTTGGCCTTCGATATGGACGATTTCCTAATTGGAAGAGTTACAAAGAAAGCCGATGTATCCAACGATTCAAGCAACACTTTGGCATGCAGCCACAGACGGTGGCAGATGTGTGGCAAAAGTTGCGAGACAGTGACAATTTAGACATCCGGTTGAAGAAAAACGCCAAGCCAAAAGAGCTTCTCATTGCCATCCGTCACCTTTATAAGTACCACATAGAAGCAGATCTTGCAATGTTCTTCCGTATCAAAACTGAGAAAACAGTTAGAAAATGGGTCAAGCGATACGTGAAAAAGATAGCTCTGCTGTTGCCAGAGCTGGTTGGAACGCTAGACGACAATGATGAGGGCCTCATTTTTTTCATGTCAATCGATGGCACTCATTGTCCAATTGAGGAGCCTCGGCCATGGTCAAAAAAGTGGAGCAGCCACAAGTTTGGAGGAAAGCCAGCTGTCAACTATGAATTGGGCTTATTGTTGCACAAGCCAAAACTTGCTTGGATTCACGGTCCAACCCCTCCAGGCGAGATGAATGATTTGACTGTCTTTCGGAGCAAGCTGAAGGGCGTTCTTCCGGAAGGTCGCCGTTTGATTGCTGATGGGATCTACGCATCCGAGACAGATTATGTGAGCACCAAGAACGATCTTGATCCAAAGGCGCTTTCGAAATTCAAGGACAATGTGCTTTCTCGTCAGGAGAATTTCAATCAACGCTGCAAGTGCTTTGGTATTCTGAAGCACAGGTTCCGACACCGTGGGTTTAGCAAGGATTGGGAACAGCAACATCAAACCGCAATGCACGCGGTCTGTGTGCTCGTCCAGATGCAGCTCGACAATGGCACACAGAGGCTGCTAGATCCTTATTCATAATAGTAGTGTTGTTGTTGTGTTGTTGTATATGCTACTGTAGCTAGCTAGCTAATAGATCGATTGTCATTGCTACTAATGAGTTGCGAGTTTCGTGATTCGATTCAGTCGATTCAGTAGGGTTCAGTGACATCCAGTAAAAGTCAGTAAAAACGACAAAATTCAGTATTTGTCAGATTTCAGAATCTACTGGAATTACTGAATTCAGTAATTTTCAGTTTGACCAGTTTCAGTAGGTTTTCAGTAAAAAATGTAGACCCGCCCGAGGGACAGCTGAAAATCCAGTCGTGCGCTACTAACCACGATTTAGTAATGACCGCGTCTTCCTGTATACTAGCTACGTGTAGCTAGTAGCTAGCTAGAGTATTTATCTGTATGGAGTCCACGTACAGTCCACAGCTGTTTCCCTGACATTCTCTTACTTATGGATAGTCAATTTTCTCTTGGATCCTATATCTCCAAGCGGCCGGTAGCATAAAGCTTGTTTGGCAACTGGTTTTGCCAGCTCGATCTGCATGACGACTCCAAGCCCCACAAGTTGCGTCGTGGTGCGGTGCAAGAGAGCACAGAGTAAAAGAGGACGAACATGCTGTAGACCATTGCTGCCTCCAACATACATTCAAGTTCCTACTCTAGCATCCCACAGCTAATGATATCTCCATCATCATCGTCATCATCATCATCATGGGCTTCACAGAGGATCCGTACCATCTCCCCCCCGATAAGTTCCCTCTGTACACCTGGGAATTGAATGAAACGAGCACGAGATGGGATTATCTCCGAGCCTCCCCCGATGAAAGCACTCGCCGAATCCACTGGACTATCTGGTCCATCCTGCTATTTTTCGTGTCGGGTATCATCTTCCTGGTCTTTTTCTCGGTGATCCTATCTCCCATTCGAAGGAATTCGTTCAATCTGTATCTGGTATACCTCATGGTCCCCGATTTGGTCTTCTCCTTTGGTTGCATGATCATGTGCATCCTCAACGCCACCAAGGGCGACTATTGGAGCATACCCATGTGTTACGCTCAATCCGTCATTTTCATTTTTGGCGTGGCCGGCAATGCCTGGATGAATGCTGTCATTGCCTACAAGCTCTACGAAATGCTCTCCTTTTCCCAAGATTTTCGGAGATTCAAGCCGCCCACGCGAAAGCAAGTCACGCAGCAAGCTTTGGCTGTCTATGCCTATGCACTCTTTGTGGCTTCCTGGGGTGTCTACGATACCGATTGGTGGCCCCACAAATCCATGATTATGAATGGGAATGCCTGTGTACCGGTGGAATACGACACGGCTTCGACCGTCTTTTTTTGGGTCGTCTTCACTCCTGCGGCCATTGGATTGCCCATGATATACGTCTGTTACGTCCTATTCACGGTATGGCGGCGTGGATTGATGCCACCGGCAGGGCGAAGACGCACAATATCCATATACTTTTTTCGATTGGCCGTCGTGTTTGCACTCTTGTGGTTCCCCGCTCTATTTCTGTTGTATATGATTGGACATGTCGTACCCAAATGGGGTGGATGGAGCGGCGGGACTTGGTCACATATGCAAGGAGCCGTATCGGCCATTGTGAGTATCATGAAACCAGATATTCATCAAGCCGTCAAAGATTTGGTGCGCTGTAGACCGTGCTGTGGTGAGACATCACCCGATGATACCCGTACCGTACCGGTACCGTTGTGGCCCAAAGTGGAGAGGGTTCCTCCCGACAATTCTCCAGGGGTAGCAACACTTCACTGCGCCAAAGCAGCTTGCGACGCAGCCTACTCAGACAAATGAGCCACATGTTGGTGAATCAGAGACTGAATATCAGCAGGGACGTGCAGGAACAGGCCGAGCAAGACACTTCCGACCAGTTGAATCGTCTACCCGCTATTACAGATGCAGAGTCGACCAAGTCAGCACAACACGAGTCTGCATTCGAACCGAATGCTACGGAAGAAGCGCTGGGAAAGAAGACGGGAGACGAAGAAGGCCCAGTGTCACTATTCGGCAGAACGACAACTACGTCTTGTATCGGCAATAGCACCAACGACGAAAATGTTCATCAAGAGCAGCAGGTCAAAGACGTTGACGACGACAACCGTAGCTGTCATTCCGAACAGCTTGTTTGGGATTCAGAATGGGAATGAAACATCTCAGGCTGTAAGTTATGACAACAGTCTTTCGTCAAAGGCAATAGCGACCTCTTGAGTTCAATTTCAAAACGAGGAAGGATTCAGGATGAAACCAAACCAATCTGTGCCAAGACATGCTACGCATCTCCTCGCTCAGGTTGTTGCTCTTGTCGATTCAGCATCATCTCTGGGGAACCTTTTATGCAAAGCTCGCTGTCTTGCGCTTGGAGATGTCACTCTTGTACCATGTTGAGGATTGTTGTCCGTGGGATTCTCTGGCATGCTCGGGTACTGATGGCTAGAGTTGGCCATCTGGAAATTCTCAAATGGGCTTGCAAGAACGGATGCGCAGAAGCTGAGCATGGGGATACAACATCACATCATTGATGACCCTGATTACTGGTGATAGGGAAAGTCCCACCATACTGTGTTCTTGTTGTGATATGGCTTGCAAAACCATCTTCTTGCCATCAGGTCCGCTGATGTTCAGCCATGATTCTACTAGCTGGGCATGTAGCAACTTTTATGTTGAGCGCAGTTAGTTGCCGAACGCACCCTCATGGCGGCGTGCAGCTACACCAGCAGACAGGAATGGGCATCTCACAACGACTTCAGGCAGCGGTGACGGAACCAAAGTGGGCATGCACATGACAATCATACCGGTACAACCCAAAGGACCGCACAATAACTTCAGACCGAACTGGACTTGGCCTTTTCTTGAAACGGTAAAATCATGCGGTAACTATACAGGATTGTCCCTACTAGCTAGCAGAGGCATGCAGCAGCAAGTTCTACGGAACGGTACCAGCAATCATTGGTCGTTCTATCTTGTTTGTTCAACATGCACACATAAATGCAGTCAGAAATTCAGTGATTTGAGCTTAGTGGATTGTTTTGTTTTTGTTTTTGTCGACGATATCTTTCTTCTGTTTATGCCGCGACTGCCACCATGGCTGGTCGAATCAATGTTTCACCCAAGACAAATCCTTTTTGGAGTTCATCGCACACAATGCCTTCTTCAAATCCGTCGGATGGGATTTGCATGACAGCCTGATGAAACTCGTAGTTGAATTCGGTACCAACAGTTTCTACCGTGGTGACTCCCAGTTCTTTGAACGTGTCCAAGATTTGTTCGTAGGTTGCTTTGTATTCGGCTTCTACGGCCTCGTCCTCTGGAGATTCGGGCGTGACGGCGCCAAATGCGCGATCGAAATTGTCCATGACACTCAACATTTCTCGTGCCACTTGGACCGTGGCTCTGACATCACCTTGTTTGTTTTGGTTTCCAAGTCGTTCTTGAATGTTGGAGTACTGAATGAATCGAATCAAACGAATCAAACAACAGAGAAGAAGATGATTAATTAATTAATAGTCAATCAGTAATCAATCAATCAATCATAATATATATACATACCTCGGATCGAAGTTTATCGAGCTGTTCTCCCCATTCGCCCTTGCCTTCTTCCACTGCGGCCGTCAACTCGGCAATTTGTCCTTCTGCCTCCTCAATGTCACTCTTCAAGACATCGATTTTTCGCTTGAGAAATGCTGGGGAACTGAGAATGTCACTGGTGCTGTTGTCATTATCATCATTGGACTCTTCTTCGGCTCGGAGGACCGTCATCACGGATCGCACCACCATTGGCTTATTGGAGGGTACCAAGGAAAACGCATTGGCAGAGATCAAAAGGGCGAGTGCCAGCGTCAAGAGGACTTGTTGTTTCTGTAGTAGGAGAGCCATCATCTATCTATGTTTTGTGCTTTGGTTTTCTATGGTAATCTTTTTTCTTTGGTCCTCTCTTTTTGATCTAAATTGTTTGCTTGACTTCAGATCACAGCTGTTCAATGCCATGGCTGTGATGGCCTCCGTCCCTCTTTTGGTTTCTTTCGGCACTGACGTCAGACAGCCCTTACTCCACGTGGAAGTAAAAGTGCATCCTGAACCCTACTGTGAATCCAAACGGTACCAGTTCGACCAGTTTGTTTTCGGATCTTTGGGGGGGACAAATGACCGTCACAAAGTGCCGCTCAAAAGCACACTTGATGCACTTACTTCTGGATACCGGTTGTGCGAAGTGAAAGCGATAGCCACAGATATCAGCAGTGAAAACACAACTAGCTAGCTAGACTACCTTGATACAATACTGTAGAGTACTCGATGCCACGGAACCCTCGCAGTTTGACCCCTCGCAACAGGATGTCCAGTCGTCGTTCGGAGAAGAAAAATGCCTCGTCGCTCCTGGATTCGGCCAAGAATGGAGGAAAGAAGGGAAGTTCTGCGAATGCCGGACGGGTGGTAACCTTTCTCGCTATCCTGGGCTTGCTTGGGATCGCCGTGGTCCTCGTATCGTCCAAAAACGGTGGAGCCAATGTTCCTGGAAATGCCCTGCAATCCATGGCAGTCTCAACGACCAATACCAAGCCAAAGAAACAGAGCGGTCCCATGGCGGATATTCCAGATTTCACCCCCGCATTTACCAAGTACGACAAGTGTGTGGTCAAGTGGACCCCACCACCTCCCAGAAAGGAATGGAACACCAAACCACTCTGGCTTACGTCCTTTCCTGGATCGGGAAGTTCCAGCCCTGCCGGACAAGGAGATATCATGAAACCTCTCATCAACGGGATCACTGGTCTTCCAGCAGGTGCCAAATTCTATCATGCGTCCAGCAAAATACTACGACGATGTCACGGCATCGACGAAACGGCCACTTGTAGCAATGGACATCCCCAAGTCGATATTGGTCCCGAAAAACAAAAGGCCAATTTCTATCATTCCGCCATTATGGTCATTCGCAACATTCGGACCGCTTTTCCCGTATTTCACAATGACAAGGCCATTGCCTATCACGGACTCAAGGGACAAATGCCAGAAAACGAATGGCGGCAGGCACGAGATACCTGGTATTCGGGCGTCTTGACGGGATGGAAGGGGGTCCTGACCACTTGGAAAGCCATGAAGGCATACGATATTGGAATGTATCTGCAATACGAAGAATTGATGGATCCACTACGAGGTCCCGATGCCACTCAACGACTTGCCAATCTACTCCAATCGGCAGGGTTTACAGTCGCACCCAAGGAGGACTTGCCCTGTATTTGGTTTCAAGCCATCAAGGGGGAGTATCTGAGACTCAAGGAATTCCGACAATACGAATATGGGTATACCCTGCAACAACGAGATGCCATTGTCAAGCAATTGGAAGAGTTCCAAAAGGAAATTGTCAATGACAAACCACTCGCCAACATTGTCCAAGAGTATATTGACGACGTTCGAGACAATACTCGGATTGATGTTCCCTTTCAAGAAGATGGATCTTCTGGAAATGCCGCTTGAAGTGCTTCTTCATGGCGATCGAATTTGTTGGAATGCATCAGAAACATTTTCTGTGAGATCCAAAGGGAGAAGAAGAAGATGAAGAAGAGAAGGGATGAAGCAATCACAAACAAGAGCTCGTGCACTGTTTATCAGGAATCGAATCCTCAGTGGTGCAATCATTGCAGTTGCGATGGCAAGAAACTTACTTGACAAAACCTATTGGGTTGGAACGCGCCTATTTGGACTCTCGACTCGCGTCTACTCCACAGTTCCCTGGAGAAAGCAAACTGGCCACGCAGCTGTGCACAAACAACGAACTGGCATTGTACACTAGCAACTTTGAGTGACAGTCATCGAAGGAACCGAAGGCTGATGAGTTATCTGAGGTTTTCGGTATTTGAAACCCGCGTCTAACTTGTTAGTAGGTACTAGCGAGTAGTTTAAACTGTTGTGATTATAAAATTTGGACGTGTGCCTCATCGATGCTGTCACACTAGAAAAGGCGTGTGTGTGCAATCAATCCTTTGTACCAGTGAGAATGAATCAATGCCAGAAAAGAGAAATCGGAGGACCCTCGCTCGCAGGAGCTTTGCTTTGGGATGCATTCCCCAGGGTAACTGGACTTTCCGCACGCTTTTATTCATTCATCAGCCCTTTCATCTAACTGTGCCTCGAACGGTACAGTCTATACTTGGCTGGCTAGAAGCATGTTCTTGCTGTTGTCCATGTTCTGCCTTGAAATCTTCAACCCTGTGGGTGTATACAGACGGTAATTTTACAGACTGACAAACTCTTCGGGTCGACTATCGGCGCATTCCAATTTTCCCGTTGGATTAATAATGTAAAAGGCCACGACGGTTCGTCCATATTTTCGATTGCGGAGCCCAATCATTTTGCCACCCGATTTCAAGTCGTAGACATGCGGGAGACATCCCAATTCGATGGGATATTCAATGAGCACAATGGTATCATCCGTGACCAAGGGTGAATTGCAAACGGCGTCAATCAAGTCTCCATATACGACTTCTTCGTAGGGAGGACACAACGTGACCAGTTGGTAGGGGAGCAAGAGCGGATTTTCTTCGACCACATTGGTAGTCGAAATTCCTGCTTTCTGCAATGCGGTCATGGGGTCTTGCAAGAGTTCCAAGGCATCTGCCTGCACAACTTGTGCCTTGTCTTGTACCCCACACATGTCTAGGTTTGCCTGTATCGTGTCACAACAATCCTGTGCGAGATCGACAAAGGTACAATGCGTGGCTCCTCGACTGAGCGATTCCAGCCCCACCGATCCGGATCCGGCAAAAATATCCAAATGACGACAGAGTGCTGTGGATGCCGCACTTGGTTTGTAGAGTTCCCAGTACGTCAGTGTGGAATAGCAGGCTTCTCTCACTTTACCCATCATGGGACGCAAATGGACTTGAGGACTGCGTAGCTTGCGTCCTCGAAAGGTTCCTCCTAGAATTCTCAGAGGTGGCGCTCCCTTGCTTTTACGGGGATGTCCATCCGTCTTGTAGCCTTGAGGTCGCAATTCTCGACCGCCTTTGGAGGATCCTTCTTCCCGATATTTGCGAGTGGTACTGGTTTTGGGAACGACATGTCCCAAAAAGGGACGCTTGGCCGCAACCTTTTCCTTCCATTTGGGTCCGGTAGAAGAATCGGAGGATGATTTTCGCGTTCCTCCCGACGTCACAAAAAGCGACCAACTTTTCGTCGGCAGTGATAGAATTGGAGGCGCCACAAAGCCAACAACTGGTGAAGGAAACAGCACCAGCAGGTTACATGCAGTACCAACTAACAGAAGAAGAGGTAGAGAGGTCATGATGATGCTGTATTATTGTGCAAAGATCCAAAGAACTGTTGCCGTCACAAGAAACATTGATGGAGAGGAGAGGCATCAACGATCAAAGCTTCTCGAACGTCAGTCACGAAAGCCTAGCTAGTGAACGGATTTCGTCTGGCCGACCTTCCAATTTCGCAGTTTACCTCCTACCCAGTTACTCAAAGAGCTCGGAAGCACGCAATGGAGGCGACAACTCTTCACCCAAGAACGAGGATTTCAAGGCACTGCCAATAGTACAACATCAGGAAAGGTAGGTGGACCATGGCGAAAGACGACGGTGCACCAAATATTTTGGACTAGTTGCTGGACCTTATCTTATCACAGCCATCTCCTCCAATTAAAACATCTTGATTGACTCTCACCTTACCTTTATCTCGTTCTTCTCCCGCATCCCCCCTTTCGTTCGGTTCCCTCTTCTGTTGCTCAACTTATTATTGTAGTAGTTATTATTCGAACGACAACAAGATGGGTATTGACTTGAAAGCCGGCGGTCGCCGCATCGGCCACTCCTCTTCCATGAGAGTGGTCAAGACCGCAAATCCCTACAACCGTCTCTTGATCAAACTCTACAAGTTCTTGGCTCGTCGAACAGACTCCAAGTTCTGTGCCACCGTACTCAAGAGGTTGCACATGTCCAAGGTCAACCAACCACCCATTGGACTCGCCAGACTGGCCAAATACATGACCAACAAGGACGGAAAAACTGCCGTCATTGTCGCAAAGGTCACCGATGATGTCCGCATGATGGAATGCCCCAAAATGAGCGTCTGCGCTCTGGGATTCACCGAAAGTGCCCGCAAACGAATCGTCGCTGCAGGAGGAGAATGCCTCACATTCGATCAGTTGGCTTTGCGCAGTCCAAAGGGAGCCGGCACTGTCCTTTTGCGTGGACCCAAGAATCGTGAATCTCTTGCCCACTTTGGACACTCCACCTCGGTCAGCAACCCGCACACCCACGATGGTGTCAAGCCCTACGTCCGATCCAATGGACGCAAATTCGAACGTGCTCGTGGTCGTCGTAAGACTTGTGGTTTCAAGGTCTAAGCAAAGAAACAGAACAAACAAATTACTTGCTTGGTGGCTCGGTGTTGTTATTACGTTGCGTTCCATTGCTTCCCGCATCCTACTTCTTTGATCCCGTTCTGGACGGTAGTTGGCAATAAGACTACTACGACTTGGACTTTCTTCTAGATTGATTAACAAACAACTAATAGTAACAGCCAATGCAACATTTTTTAGTTTAGCAAACGCTGGCATGTATGTATGAGATGCTGCATCAGTTGTTCATCCCTATTGTATTCCCCAACAGTAGCTGCGCGGGAACCTTCAGCTAACTCGTTCTGCTCCAGTTCTTCCCATTCACCGAAGAGAATCATTGCTGTCATAGATTGATTCGTCGTCTGAATCCGAATCCAACTCAAACCATTTGTCGTCTTCGTCACTGTATCACCACTAAAAAAGCAGGGACTTTGTTGGTGATATGAAGAAACCAGGAATGTTGAAGAAGTTGACTGGACTTGCCGTTGAATACCGGTATGCTGATCAACACAAGAAGAGTAACTCTGTGCAAGGGCACCATGGAGTACTAGAGCTGCTCTGGGGGGCCCATCACAGCAGCTGCGGGACCCGCGGGTACCATCTCGCTTGATATGGTATTGCCAATGGATGCGAAGCACAATAGGGTAGCACCGGGGGGCTTCGGAATAGGCTTACCGAACTGGTCTAGCTGTTTCTTTTCAGCTGCTTTCCATTCAGGCCAAGTTTTCAGCTTCTTCAGTTTTCTTCAGCTTTCTGTAGCTAGCCAAGTGAACGAAACAAGAGCCTGTTCCACACCAGCGGTTGCCTTGGATCGACTGCAAGAATGGAGCAGCTCGTGTCGGCTTGCCGCTGGCTGTAGATTATTCTGCTTTGATGGTAACAGCTCCTTCCTCTGTCACAAGCATCAGAGCGATCTCTGCGTTCTGTAGTTCAGAGGTGGAGTACTGATCATGTTTCACAGGTGCGAACGCGTGGAAGTCCCTTGATTGTATTATTCGGGCTGAGTGCCCGACTGGCACTGCTGGTTCGAATTCCGCTCCACTGTCATTGGCATCCAAAAGCACTGGTTGATCATCATGTTCTGGCTGTTGTGGTTTTTCATCGCCCTTGCTGGTACCAGAAGGAATGATAGTCACATCGTCAACATACCGGGAGAAAGCACAGCCAGTCTCCACTTGGTGCTTTTCTGACCATTCCGCACAACCGGAATTATCAAGAATTGATGTCCAACAAGTTGGGGATACACTAGAACCTTGAATGAGGTTTGCCTTGCAATTTGCACCTCCCAGGAGAGCGGGCTACGAGTATGTACCGGTATTAATTAATACCATAGTACAGTGCAGTATTGGACGGCAAATTCAATAAGTTATTAGATTGGACCTTGATTTACAATGTATGTGTTTGAGCCCAATGATCAAGACATAATCTGGGGATATCCTACAACCAAACATACAATGCTCACAATATCTGCAAATGCAACCCGTTTCATCTTTGAGTTCAAATTCTTCCACTTGGGCATTGTGAGTGCCAAAAAAGAAACATCGGATACCAGGGTCATCCCAATGGCCACGGGAAGGCTAGGACGGTGGTAAAAGGTTCCTAGAATCAGGCCAGCCCCCAGAGTCCCAAACATGGCAGCACGGTGCTGGAGAGCAATCAACAAAGTAGCGCTGGAGGTGTTATCCGTGTCACCACCAACAGATCGTTCTGAGAATCGAATCCCGTAGAGGCGTTCCAGGGCTGATGCACCTAGGATTCCAGGGAGTGGCAACACATGGATAATTGCAGAAACGCTAATGAAAGGGATCGCAGCCGATTGTGACTGAGATCTCGATGTTGCCATGGTTGCCGTCAACCTGAGGTATGGTGGTATGGTAGCTTTGGAGTTCCAAGAGAACAAAGCGCCTCTCACCTTTTACAAAAGACCAGCGATGTCATGATATTGCTTAAAGCTTTGAGTACCTGGAGCATTAGATCTCTCGGCTGTATCCACGAATGGGAAGATCTGAGTACTGGTATCGGTACAGTACCGCACGAGAAACTACCTGAAGTCGCGGTGATGGTCGCTATCGGGCCCAACAATGTACGGTATATGCAAAAGGATGGATTGATAGCTGTCCAGCCCGTCGAGGCAACTCACTTTCCGACGTCGGACGGCTATCTTGACGTTTCCACAGCAGCGGTGAAGCGCTGCGCATACAGTTGTCTTAGACAAGGCTACTTTACATGTACGAAGTGGAAGAAGGTTTGAAGGTTTTTGTTAATTGAGTTTTTGTCATTTCTAATATCTTTATTGAAGCTACTTTATGATTGGTTTGTCTACAGTCTGCCGTACCTGCGAAAACTAGAAATCTGGATTTCGTCGGCGTCTATTTACCATCTTTAGGCGAAACTGCTCCCCGTCAGCGTTTGCAACTATTTCGAACGTATCTCCGTATCGATCCTCCAGTTGTTGGCCTTCTTGGAGTGGAAAGGTCACAACACCCGCTGTGAAGATGCTTCCAATTAGATCTCGCTGCAACCATACGTTGTCCAATGCTTGGGCCGCGTTGGCCCTCTCGATCACGTTGAATTGCATGAGATCGTTACGCATAAAGTCGCGGAGGTACATATCCACAAGTTCTCCTGCCTGGGTTTCGATTGCCTTGACTTCCTTGAGTGCTCGTTTCACGTAGATGTGAGCATCCTTAGCGCTCGTTGTCGACCCAAGCTTCTTCATCCAAGAAGTCGGATACCATTCCGGGGCCCAAATTTGAAGCAACGTGCAACCGAACGCCCAGATATCGGCTGCCTTGCTATCAAAAGCCTCGCGGCCGAACATTTCCGGGGCCCAACATTCTCGATCACTGTGAAGTTGGCCTTCACCGTGTTGTTGCTTCTCATCCGCTTGACGACTGCAGCCAAAATCGCAAAGACGAATGTCACTGGCTTCGACGCGATACGAAGAGGAGAATCGGATCAGAATGTTTTGTGCGTGAATGTCTCCGTGGCTGACTCCATGCTTGTGCATGTGACAAAGAGCGCCTAGAACGCCCATAGACACTTGCTGCAAGAAGTCACCCTGTACATCGGCCCAACACATGTTGGGACCATCTAGAAATTGTCCGATAGTCTGATCGGCTAGTTCTTGCACGAGATAAATGAAATGTTCTCCGTGAAAGACTCTATCTAGACGAATTACATTGGGATGACTAGAGAACTTTCGCAACAATCGACACTCTTCGTTGGCTCGCTGCACGCCAGCAAGAGATGTCATTTTCTCCTTGTCCAACAGTTTGATTGCCACCTGCATTTTCTTGCTATTGGATCGTCCGAGCCGCACTTCTCCAAAGGCTCCCTTTCCCAAAACTGTCTCTAGCGAATACTCATCCACATGTTCGCCACGGACTTCCTCGAGATGACCATCGACTGGGCCGATTCCGTTAAACTTGTCTGTGACAGTGGGAAGGTAGGAGAAGAGAACGTTTCGCAATTCGTCATCGACCGTTTCCATTTCCTTGGTGAGATACCCCACAAAGTTCTTCTCACCTCGCACATCTCGTTCCAGCCGCAATCGTTCTTGGCGCTCTCTTGCGAGTGCTTGTTCGAGTTGTTGGCGACTAGGACGCTTTTGACGACGCTTCTTGAGAACGAACGATGGACGGCGCGACGATGACACGGTAGTGCTCATGGTCGTCGAAGCAGAAGAAGACGAAGAGCTCTCCTGCATGTTGTAGGCACCTGTATCCGCCGATTCCATGGAAGAACCGTTGGTAGCGTTGACACGAGCGATGCGTTGGTTGTTGTTGCGTGAACGACGGAAGAGCTTCATCATGGTGTCTGTTAGCAATAGGTTGTTTTCTCGTGCAATGAACAATAATGAGTGTGTCGACAGTAGTTTGCGAAATTGTGAGGCAGAGATGAGACCAAAAAATGAGGGTGTGAGCGAAGGCATTGTGTCATCGTGGAGGAGAGCGACGGAGAAGGACAGTGCAGCGTGGGGATTTCTGTTGAAGGCCGTCATCGTGGACGTTCCACGCTGAGATCAGCGCGTGGACCCGACAGGTCCACGCTGAGAGCTTTTGATTTTTCAGTCCAGTCGTGAATGCTACCGGTACCTCTTCGCTGGTCAGCCAGTGCCCGAACAGCACCTCCGAACCAAGCAAGGGTGGCAATGATACAAACACCGACGAAAGAAGAGTTTTGTTAGGAGAGCTCACGACTTCAGGAAAGGAACGGGAGGAAGAGCCCTTCTAGAGCGAGAGAGCACGAATTGAGGCTGCCTTGGTAGGCACGACAGAAAGCTCAGGATAGATACCCCAGCCAGCAGTGGAGGTGTGAAGTGGATTCGCTAGGTATCTGGCTACAAGATTGCCTCTCGTGGTGTCTTATTAATCCTTGGAAGATGGCGACCTACTACGATTACGGCGGTGGAGGGAACCAGCAAAGCGGGGGAAGTGCTGGAGGAGGTGGTGGCTACTATGGTGGTTCAGGCTTCGCTCAACAGCAACAACAGCAGCAACCTGGTGCAGGGAGCTATGGTGGCTATGGCAATCCACAGCAGTGGCAACAACAACCCGACCAAATGCAGCAACAGACAGGTGGATACTCCAACCAAGAACAGCAAGGGTACCCTGGCCAACCGCAGCAGCAACAAAATATGTGGAATCCAGCCGCTGTGGCTAGCTTTGCAGCGGCGGCTGGTGCCATGAACAATGACGCCATGTTGGACATGGCGAAGCAGGGAGCCACCAGCTTTATTCAGAGTAGGACAGCTCAAATGATTCCAGGGTTGGAGAGTGGAATGCTCATGCTTCGAAACTATTTTGCAGTCGACAACAACTATGTCAAATCGAAAATCCAAAAGGTACTATTTCCATTCCGATCGAATCATTGGAAACGATTGGTAAGATATTATTTCTCTGATTTGTGGTGGATTGGCTTGGGATTTGGGATAGATGGCATGTTTGTTATCAAGATATTGCGTTTCTCACCTGCCCATTCATGTTTGAAAAATGTGTTAATTTTAAAAAACAGCAAAAGAACCCGCCCCAACCAGATTACGCACTTCCCAATGCGGACGAGAATGCTCCTGATCTGTATCTACCGGCCATGTCTCTGATAACCTACGTGCTGCTGTGCGCCCTCTGCTACGGCACTGCCAAACATTTCGATCCAGAGGTGATTCCAGATGTAACGACAAAATGCTTTGTGACGCAAGTCTTGGAGGTTCTGGTCATTCGGGTTGGTTTCCATCTGATGCAGGCCGAAATCCCCATTCTCGACCTGTTCAGTTACACTGGTTACAAATATGTCGGACTCTCCATCAATATGTTTGTGGGTCTCTTGTTGGGTCACTTAGGATACGGTCATCGAGCATACTACATTACGTTCCTGTGGACCGCATCCGCCATTTCCTACTTTATGCTCAAGACAATGGCCAACAATATTCCAGTTGTGACGGCGGCCACGGGACCAAAGCGAGAAGTCATGGTGGTGGCATTTGCTGGTTCTCAATTTGCAACAATGTGGTTTGTGAGTCAAACCAAATTCCTCTAGCCGCTGATACTAGGGCCTGGTGGGTGCCGGATCATCACTCGTTTGAGAACAAAACAAAGCCTAGACTGAACTATAGTTGCCTTTCAAAACCAGTACCAGTAGTAGTAGTAGATCTACCGTACCGGTATGATACTGTAGTCATCAGCATACTACCGTAGAACATCAGAGTAGACTCACATGTAGGTTTTATGTAAAATGTTCAGAGGCGTGCAGACAAGATGTGGTTGGTGGAACTCCACGACCACGGAGAGTGGTCTCGTAGTAACCGGTTCTAGCTATCTAGTAGCATTGTCATAATGATTCAATCTTTAAAATGTTAACGTGCAGATACTTTACAGGATGTTTAGTTCTGCGTCGAGTACGGCAACTAGATAATTATACATGACACGTTCGACGCAGAGACAAGCAAGCCAGATGTTGTAGAAGTAGAGAAGGTTCAGCCTAGTCTACGACGTCAACCTGCATCATCACATGCAAGTCTCCCACTGCAGCAGCAACAACGTCACGTATGTTTGAAGGTTCGTGTGTTGATTGCTTGGCATTGTGCTTTCCTTCACTTCCCACGCATATTCGTGAGAGTGCGCTGCAGTGTTCCACATGGCATTCTAGCATTTGTCCAGTGACTTTCAACTGTGGGCTCCCTCCAAACATTGAACTAACTATGGTACCATGTCTCCCTCATCCTGTGAATCGTCTTCTGAATATGAACCCGCTGGGTCCCCATGGCCTTCTTCGCGGTATACCGGTTGCTGCATTACATGTGTGCCGCCATTGTTCGGTTGAGGGATTGCCGTAGTTATCAATGGGTTCTTGGAAGACAGAAAAGCTTTGGAGGTGAATCTATCAAAGCAAAGTAAGCCAAAGATGATGTATGCTATAGCACAAAGAGCCCTTTGATACCAAACGAAGGAAGAAGTGGGGGAGAAGGCAAGTCAAAACAACTTTGAGATTGGATGATGGATTCCAAACAAAGCACAATTCACATATAGCGTACACATGGAGTTTGCTTACAGAATATAGGATGTGACTTGCTGGAACGCAATGGCACTGTAGGGTAACTCGGCTGCTTCTTGTTGCAATTGGTACGAGTAGTCGTCGGTCGCTGCATTGTCGTCGGCGGCGACATAGTCGTCATCACCAGCAGCAGCATCGTCGTCATTATTGTTGCCGTTGTTGTTGCCGTTGCCACTGCTACTGGCATTGGAATAGGAATCGGTAATGGGATGTGCTCGGGTCAATGTGGCAATGAAGAAGAGCAGCATCCCACGAGGCACAAATCCCTTCAACCCAAGAAAGTTCTTGGAAATCTTTGCAATGTCGAATTCGACTCCGATGGCCAGAACAGTCAAGAGCAATCCATAGACTCGAATGATAGTGTCACGTGAGCCTCCAACTTGTGTTCGGATTGTCTCGTTGGCAAAGATCTCGAGAAGACACATGTACATCAGGTCGGCCGCTATTGTCAAGACGAGAAAGGAAAGAGTGATGGCTTTCAGCACTCGCAGGATCCCCAGCATCTGCCTCGGTGTCACGAATGTGCCGACAAAGTCAACAATGACTCTTGTCAAAGATGCACAGATGGAGTTGTCCTCTGGAGCAATGTCGATGTAGTTTGTGTTGAGCCTGTCGTTGAGGCTGGCCGCGTTCGCTGCTGTTTTCATCAGAGGTTGTTGTCGGCTGTTCCCCGTGGTGTACGGGCTTTGCGGGTGGTGACCATAAGGACTCGAATTCATCTTTCTGGTGCTTGCTTTCTGTGAATTGAATGCCTGCGTCTATTGTTGATATCTGATGCTTGAAGGCTTGGGAATAGCTTGGGTGGCTGTTGGCCATGGAGAGAAATATCGGAACAAGTGGTGATGCCTCGGATCTTGACTTGGAGGCCAGTTTGTGGCGATGGGTCAACATCGGCGTCCTCGAACACGTTTTGGTCATAGCGGTTGGACCGTTGCCTCGTGAAGGTCGATGCTTGGAACGATAAGGTTGAGGATAAAATCTAGTAGGCAAAAGCCTGCACTCCCTCATCACCAAAAGGGAAAAATATCCACGGTTGAGCAGTGAGGGTGCCAAGAAGTTATCATTCAGCAGGGAAAGTGGCTCACCAGATACCGTAGATGCTGCCATCATTGCACCAAGAATACTCACCAAACTTGAAGGGATACGGGCATTCGGGCAATGGCCAAGTCTCACAGATGCGGGCTCACCAGATGCTGCCATCACCCACCAAAGGATATCCACCAAAGGGAACTGGCATTCATCCATGGCCAAGTCTCACTCTCTTTCATCCTAATTGGACAAACCCGCTCGAGTGAACCGGCCCTACCAATATGAAACTCATCCGTGCCCTCCTTTTCCTTTCAGCTACCTTGCTTGTAGCTGCATCCGAACAACAAAGAGAAGACAATGTCCAGACCACAGGTGTTCTTCGCAAGCTCCGGACAAGTGACACCTCCCTACTACGTCAACAATTTGGTGGCAGGCCACAATTTCCTGGCGGCCCTGGCGGCAGGCCAGTACGCGGCGACGAACGTGAGGAGATAGAAGGAGAAGGCGACTCGCAAACTGGATCTGAGGAAGATGGTGGACCTGGACCCGGTGATAGAATTCCTCGTNAGCAGTGATAGCGAGGACCCACCAGAAGGTCGCCCAGTGCGTGGTCCGCCACCAGAAGGTCGGCCAGTGCGTGGTCCACCACCTGTACCTAGTCTAGTTGGAGCAGGAAGTGGAAGCGACAGCGATGATAGCAGTGATAGCGCTGACGAATAAGCCAAAAGAATGGTGCTTTTCGTGATGCACTCTTCCTGCGGTGCGTGTCTTTGCTTCTGTTTAGAATGAATAAGATGGGCGGTCAGTGGGCGAGTCAAGAATAATGACTTGATCTCAGACGCAAGAATGGTAGGCAGTGGTAGTACATGTAGCTGCCGTAACAATGAAGTAAACCTTGCAATATCAATGCGTTCATTGTTAGCACAGCCAATGTTCAGACGAAACGTAATCTCCGCAAGCTCCAGGCAGGGAGGGAGGTGACACCGCCAGGCAATGTGGTGGTGTAGACGATGGAAGCTGTGGCAGGCAAGAAGGTGACGGGCAAGCAAGCGGTGGATTTGATGAAAGAGGCGACAGGCCACTACCACAGGTCGTGGTGTCGGAGGAAGGTGGTAGTCTAGTATGGGAGGACCAATGGGAAGACCCGGGCTATAAATCCATCTCCTCTGGAAGCCATGCAAGATTTGACGAATATTGACCAATTGCTTACCACTGCAGAGGATGCATGTTGTACATGCCGAAACATTGAACAAAGACGCCCAAGCTGGCCTTGGTGATCTCCGTTCAAAGCTGATGGCCTTGATGAGATAATCCATTGGGCCAACGGTTCTCTAGCTGGCTCGAGTGGATACCGGTACGGCACGAGGTACCGAGATTGGAAGACCTCTACTATTCGGACAATGGCATCCGAGATGCAAGGTCTGCTATTGGGATGATGTGCTGGTTGCTTGCACTGAGCCCAATTCAAAGGAGCCGGGCAACTATTGTTCCGGGACTTGACAGAATAGATTTCTTGAGAACGATTTCGAATGAATCGTTACCAACAGGTGAGAAAAATGCATGCCCTTGCTGCATCATCTGCAACAACACTGCTATCAATAGCCCGCCAGTAAGGTAAGGAATACATACCACTGTGCATTATTGTTTACTGTTATGTTCGTACTATTATTAAGCTACAAATCATCAAAATCAAGTTCCTTGTCAAAAGTACCTCCAGTGACAGGAACCGCAACATCCTTTTCCTTGATGCCTCTAGCAGCTTCCCGGTCGATGTACTTGATTCCGTCCTTGGCCGCCTTTTCTCCCTCCTCATATTCTCCTGGGGCAAGATTTCCATCCTCCCCCTCGGCATCTTCCATTTCATCATCAGGTCCGGCATCCAATGCCAATGCATCCAACAACTCTTCCAAGCGGATTTGTTGATCATCATCATCTTCGTCATCATCCTCGTCGTTCTTTGGTTGTTGCGGTACTACTGCACTCTTGTAGAGGTTCATATTTTGTCGCATTTCCTTATCGGCTTCCACCTCTTGCATAAAGTCTTCTTCGTCCATATGATCGGCTTCTTCTTGATTCTTGGCCGCCCGTGCTTTCAACGACAAGGCAGTCTCGGTAACATCTACATCCAACCGTTTCAATTGCCAGAGACGCTTTTCTCCTCCATAGAGTTTGCGAATGACAACGACATCGGGCAATTTCCCGGCTTGTCTCAATTCTTCGGCCTCGTCATGTACAAATTGTGCCTGTTTCAAGTCGTATCCGGCAGCAACATCGCCCGATTTCATGAGATACCCGACATGGGATCGATCCTGATACTGGACATCGTTGACGCCCAAGTCATCCTCTTTGGCCAATGTGAGTTCGGCCAATTTGCTCTTTTGTTTTTTGGACGTGGTTCGTTTGGAGACATTGCGTCGTAGGACAACGGGTTCTTTTCCCAACACGACAAAGCGTGTCATTCTGGATCGTGCGGCCGTGATGATGGGTCGCAAGGGGTCTCTCCAGTACTGTTCGGCATTCATGGATGCGGTTTGTCCCGAGAGAGGATCAATGAAGTGAATGAGATTGGAAATGTTCTTGACCAGTACCAACTGTGAGATGTTTCCCATATTGCGTGCCGTCTTGGCGGGCAAGTATAGGAGATCGTCTTTACAGAGAGTACAAATCTCGACCAAATTGGTGTATTTGAAATTGGAAACATTGGATTTGTCGTCGGTCCCAATTAACTTTTTGGAGCACTTTGTTTTGATGGGAACCACATTTTCCAAAAAGCAGATAAATCTGGCAGCCTTTCCTTTGTCAGGGAAGTAAAAGTCCATACCATCCTTAAAAGCTTCAATGGATAAACACCCACGATGAGCCCCGTGTTTGAGGATGAGCTGTTCGAGGTAGAGAAATGTCCGTTTGTGTCCGACGCGTTGTCGCACTTGTACGAGTGATTTCCAGGTTCCTTGTCGAAATTCGGCGGCACAATCGACGCACTGTTGATTGCGGACAATGAATTCTACGAGAAAGGATTGTTGCAGAATGGTTCCCGCCTGCACTTCTTTTTGTACGGCGAGTCTGACTTTTAATCGCATGGAATGAGGTTCGGTCCAGATCCACGAGGCATCGACCAGTCGGACCCCCTTGTCCGCCTTGCTTTTGGCTTTGAGTCCACTAATGTTGGCGAGACAGAGTGACATTAACTCTCGCGACTCTAAGTCGCATCCCATCCATTTCCCGGCTCCTCGATGCCATCGACGACATCCCCGGCATTGATGCAAATGGACTTCGGTGGAAATCCCGCGGGTAATATCCGATGTAGACGCCAAGCAGGAGGCGCAAGTGTTGGCAGCATTGGGATCTATAGGAATTCCACAGACACAGCAAAGCACTTTCACCATGGTGGATCCAGCGGGATTATTGGTACTGGCAGCCATGGTGGTCGCCATCTTTTTGATAAAACTCGGAAGTAAATAAATAATGAGGAAGGATGTGTTGCGAAAGGGGTTTGTTTTGTTCTGAAAACTTTTGGTTGGCGGCTAATGGATGCACGAATGAGCAATTGGACTCATAACCGCTTCAAGAACTGAAGGATACCCAAACGCAAAGATCCAACACCCTCCCTCAATTGGCATGAACATATATATGTCGGTATTTCTTTGGTATCTTCTATCTCTTATCATCATGATGACCATGTACCGATACCATCCCGTCCTCTTGCTATCATGCCTTTCCTCTGTGCATGTGTGGAATACTGTAATGCCAGTGGACGCCTTTTCTCCTCTGTTTTCTTCCTACAAAAGATCAGAAGCTACCACTACGCCAAGTTTCGGAACATGGATGAATGCCCAGCAAGAAGATACTGACGGCAACGTACTAGTGCCGCAATCTTTTGATGAAATTGTCCTGAGACGAACTGCTTGCAAAAAATTCCAACCATATACATGTACTACTAGTAGCAACAACTCCTCTGCACAACAACCATTGACAAGCAACCCCACCGTGGTACAACAAGCACGCCATTGTCTCCAATTGGCCCAACATGCTCCTTCCAGTTTCAACACACAACCCTACAAGATCATTCTCGTACATTCTCCCGCACAAAAACAACAATTGGCCAAATACGCGCTAGGACCCAACCAACAACGAGTACTGGATGCCGATTGTACGGCCGTCTTTTGTGCCGATCGACAAGTACTCTGCACCCTACCCAAGTTCCTACGATGGCTCAATCAACAAGACTTGCAAACACGAAATCAACCCACACCCAAAAAGATTCAACTTCAAATGGCCGTCTACATTACCCTCTTTTCGTCGGGGTATCCATTGCCTCGCATACTCGCGGCACCCATTTCCTTCCTGGTCCGAAACATATTGGCACTCGTAGGATGCCTCGCACGATGGCTCCGGATTTATGTCTTTCCGTCCTTGTCTAGTGCTGAAACATGGACCGTCAAACAGTGCCTACTCACCGCCATGACGTACATGCTAGGGTGTTCCAGTCGAGGTCTCGATACAGCTCCCATGGAAGGAATCAATGCCGCTGGGATTCGACGAGTATTGAAGATTCCCAAACGATATGCCATTCCACTCATTATTGCCACGGGAACCAGGGCCAAACAAACAAGTAAAACAACAACAACAGCCACACCGAGATATCCCACAGAGGACATGATATTCGACAATCAATTTGGTACAACTATGTAGTCTAGCATGGTCGATGACACTGACTGACAAGGAATGAAGGAATGAACCCATGGGTTTGAATTGAAGATTACTGATTCAAGTCGATTGTTGGAACACAGGAAATACACTATTGAGTCTTCTTGTGTGTCCATGTTTCGATGAAATGGTCGATTGACCCGCATACCTCTTGCGTCCAGGCTTCGATAAAATGGTCGATTGACCTGCATACGTCTGGCTAGCATACCGTACCGTAGGGAGCACGCATTTCTGCATGCTGTGGTCATTGACCTCTGACATACTGAACGGTACCAGTATACATTTTGTGGCGTCAAGGACATTCTGGTCGAGCACCGAGAACGTTGATGCACAGTCTGCTCGAGTCAAATCAGACAATACTCTCAATAGAAGCTTGGAGGTCTCGACTGGAGGAGCCGAGTCCGCCCTGGTAACATTTCGTTCAAATCACCTTTCAACTAAACGATCGTGTCATGTCATGTAGATTGACTCCAACCTGTAGCTTTCTTGCCAACCTTGCGGCATGTTGTGAGGATTGATGCCTTGGTATCCCAGAGTCTCAAAGTCTTCTCTGTGTATCTCGTTGATCAGCTCAATGGTTTCATTGGACAGGTCTCCCACACCCATTCTTCTACTCCGCTGTCGCTGTTGCTGATTTTGTTGCGTCTTGTCAGTTCCAGCGTTGACATGCTCAAGGGCAATGTCCAGATCATACGCTTGGAAGAGTTCGTGAACGTGAGACGTCAAGTTCTCAAAGAAAAGGACATGATCCACGACCTGGACGATTGGGCCTTCTTTGGTCAATGAGCCAAAAATAAAGTGCGACTGAGGAAGCAAATGCAAATCTACCGGATCTTTCTGGTATTGAAGAAGCTTTTGCTGCAGAAAAATATTGAGTGACTCTTGGTTGTGTTCCCCTTCATCAGCACTTGTGTACCCACTCCATGGACAATAGAATTCACTAATCATTCTGGCATAGGGGTTTCGGACAATGGCAAATAGATTCTTGTTGGAGTATGGATTCTGTTGAGAAGGATTGGGCCCATTATTGTTGTCGTGTTGATAGAACTTGGCAGGAGGTTGATGCCAGCACTGACCCGGACAGAACGGCCATCGACGCGCCCTTTGGCCTTTGGCAAGCCGGTTGCATCCTGGATAGTCCACCTTTTGATAGCTGGGAACGAGAAATGCTGGTAGGTTTCGAAAATGGCACAATCCCCACGTAATGTTCTGTCTTGCAGCGGCAACTTCAATGGCGGTGCCAGATGTCTTGGGTATGTGAACGAACTCTAAAGCTCCTTCCTTTCGCTCTCTCGAGATGTGTACCGGTACCGTGGGGATGCCCTTGCTGGTCGTTTTTGTTTTCTGATCTTGTGGATTATCTGTCTTCAGAACCATTCCAGTCATAGACCTTGCCATTTGCTCCACCCGAGGTTGCCTGAACTGCCAAGACATACATTCAAACGTTGTCAAACCGACTACCAATGCTACCAAGAGTTGAAACTTCGAAACACTGCCTGATTTTTGCCTGCATTTTTGAGCCATGATGATGAGACTTTTTCTCTGCTCTTTATGACATAGCAATCGAGCAAGTGGCTGTTTGGTTTTGTGAAGAATTGATGAATGATCATTGTCTTGAGCCTTCAAGCTGTCCGAAAACAAAAATGAAGGCCAGGCATCCCCTCCCACCAAAGACAAGACGAATGACCTCGATTTCCCCCTTCCCCTTCGTGACTCCTTTCGTGACTCAAGAACGTGTCTTTTGGAAATCGTTTATCTATGGAATCAAATTCTTGCATTTATGCTGTATGTTATGGCAATTTGGAATGCCTCAATTATGTCCATCAAAGTGGCTACCCATGCACAATGGCACTTGCAGCATTGCTGTCAAGATTCGACCAACACATGTTGCAAACATAAACATGGGTAGCTTGAATAGCCAAATGACCTACTCAGAGTATAGTTTTGATTGATATAATATGTAAAAACAATTTGGTGTTTTCACTACCAGAGTGACTATCAAATACTAATAGCAGCCCGTATTCATAAGGAGCATTTGGGTGGAGCCCTCGCAGAAATCTCTCGCCGAAACACCAACCTTGTCCGCCCTACTGCAGCAAAAAAAGTTCCCGTTCTTCAAGTTGCCACTTCGGCTTGTTGTTGTTGTGTTTGTTGTTGCTCTGTCAAGAGTTCAATGCACTTGTTGAGATTTTTCAATTCTCCCTCACAGGCACCATTGTCAATTTCTGCCTGACGCATGGCTTGTGCAAACCCCAGAGCCGTAACATTGGCACACCGCAATGATTTCCTGGAGTTGGTTACCAATCGGAATCTCCCTGCGTTGTTGGCGGTGGTGGATGCCCCCTTTCCCAGCAGATACTTGACGACCGTGGGCATTCCCCGGACCGCGGCCACACATAGTCCGGTCAAGTTGCTGTTTTGGGCCTCAAATGTATTCGTGTTGACGTTGGCGCCCCGATGTTCGACCAACTCTTGGAGGGATTTGAGAATCACAGCCTCTTTGACATGGCGTGCTCGACAAACTTCCACCAGAAAGGCTCCTCCCGAGGACACACGATGATTGATGCGTAACTGAGGACCATATTCGTCGAGAATTCCCCGTAGTTTTGGTGATGTGAGTGCTGCTTTTCCACTCTTGTGTGCCAGTTCGGAGAGATAATAGTAGGCAAATTCGGTATTGTCAATGACGTGTCGATGGGCATCCCGGACCTTTTGACATGGACTTCGTTTCAAGCGCTTGCAGGAACGTGTCCCCTTGCGCTTGTCTGATTGCGCCGTATCAACTTGATAATCCCCCGCCAGGACGGCATCCCACAACGCCACGCTGCGTGCTTCTTCAAAGACTACTCGGTGTGCGGCCTTGCACAAGGGAGCCACTCTATGACACAAGATTCCAGCACGGTGCGTTGGTGGTGCCACATAGCCTACAATGTGATACAGAATCACTTCGGGGAGCTCCCATACAGGGAATTGTGCAGATGGTGAGGAGCTCATCGTCTCTTGGCAGAGTGCATGGCAGAGTGTGTTCTGGGCTGTGTTGATGCTTCTTTGTGTTTTTAACTTTAGAAGGGTACCGGTACCGGTACCGGTACTCAAAGCAAATTTGTCATTCAATAATTCTCTGTATCCACGAATGGCACTTCAACTACATTACTAGTACTAGTACTTATTTTACGAACTACGCATAAAAGCATTCTCTTTTCTTTTCTCTTCCTCCAGACTTCCGATGATATCCAAGCACTTCCCAATGTACCCAACACGCAACCAACCCAAATAAAAGAGATTCATTCCAATACTAAAGAGTTTCGTTTCAGGTTTGGCGGTCTCAAAATAGCAGGTCTTTCAACACCCGTGAAATTGACAGATAAGACGCAGCGATGAAGTTTGCCACCAAGATTGTTGCCTTGCAGCATCGAGAATGGTCGGATTACTACTTGGACTATAACGGGTTGAAGCTGATCTTGGCCGAGCTACCAGAGGATGCCGATGCCACGAAATCCGTCTCCCTTATCTCCAAAACCTTTCTAGTCAATGAAAAGGAGACTTCCATTACATTTTTGGCAGAATTGTACCGTCAAGTGCAAAAGATCACCTTGTTTGTCCTCCACCAACAAGGACAGATAGCGCATCAATTGGACAAGTACGAACAAGAGCAACAGGAATGCCTCCTGGCTTTGCAAGAACAACAACATGACGGCGCTGTTCAGAATGTGCAGAAATTGGCACAACTCAAGAAACTACGCGAAAGCTACAATCATGTCGGAGCGGATTTGTTGCATTTGATTCAATTTGTGGACCTCAATGTCAAGGGCATTCTCCGTCTGCTCAAGAAACATGACAAACGAGTCACGGCGCCGTACAAGGCCTATGATTTCTTTCTCTTTGGAGGAAAGACACCCACGAGTGCCATTCGTGCTCAAAATCAGAGTGCCACCATGATGGCGTCATTAAGGCATCCTCAAGCATTGGATGCTCTCTGTGTGACGCTCCAGACGGCATACACACAACTTCGAGTGGTACAGCAACATCAGTCAGCCATGCCGCAAGATCTAGAACAACCAGCCTTGCGAGGAAGAACTACCAGTGCGCAGGCAGAACGGTTGCCCAAAGAAGGCAAGACAATCATCAAACGAACTCGAAGTCCCAAAGGATTACCCCGTAGGCATCGCTCCATACAAGGACTGCAACAGTTATCTGTGGCACATGAAGAAGATGATGGTGAAGGATTTATACCCATCAAAAATCACCGTGCTCCCTCGATTGCAATGCCTTCCACATCCATGTCCTCCATCTTGGACAGTCGAGAAGACTTTGTCATGGCACAAATTTACGCGGCGCGACGAAACCTGCAACAAAATGATTCCGACAATGAAGTTCTCAACATGCTCGCCACCACCGCCTTGGGATTCCTCACTGAACCACCCGAAATCAACAGTGTGCATAGAGCTAGCACGGAACCACAATCCACCACCCCTGCCGGTGGGAAAGATGCCATTCAAGCCGAGTACGAACGGGCCGTGGCTCTGGCGGCCTACAAACGATCTTCGGCCATTTCGGGGATTCTCAACTTTGTCAGTAGTTTCATCTACATGGCCAACTATCTGATTGTGGTTCCCACTGTGGTGACGTATTCGGAAAAACTGGGTGCCGATCCTGCATTGAGTAGTGCCATTGTCGGCATGACACCTTTTGCCACCATCTTCTCCACGTTTCTGTACAGGTAAGGTCGTTCGATCGTACTCAGCGTTGTATTGCGTTCCACAACATTGCCTCACTCATTGGCCCTGTGACAGTTATTGGACGAGTTATTCCTATCGCACTCCGCTTCTATTTGCCGCCTCTCTCAACGTGGCGGGCAATCTCGTTTACGCAATGGGATACCCCTGCAATAGCATGGCCTTTGTTTTGATTGGACGGCTCATGTGCGGTTTGGGGAGTTGTCGTCCCATCAATCGACGTTATATCGCTGACGCTTATTCTACAGCAGAACGCACCGCTGCATCAGCACACTTTGTAGCTGTGGGATCCTTTGGTATGGCCCTGGGGCCGTTTCTGGGATCAGTGCTGCACCGCATGGCAGAACACAGCAAGAGCCCCTACTGGCAAGTGGAAAATGCCCCCGGGTGGTTTATGTCGGTGGTGTGGTTGATCTATGTCATTTTTCATGTCATCTTTTTTGTCGACCCACCCAAGGAGGAATCAGAATCCATCAAGAAAAACACGACAACCGGCGAAAAGCAACCCCTGCTCCAAAATGGCAACGGCAAGGAAACACAGACTATTAGTGTCAGCGACGACGACAACGACGACGACGACAGTATCAGCAATCGAATACCCATTTGGAAGAATTCTGCTGTCATGGTGAACTTTTTCATTTACTTTGTCGAGAAACTATTGATGGAGTGTGTGAGCAGCTCGACAAGCATCTTGACCTACTACTACTTTCAGTGGCCCGGATCGTGGGCTGGGTACTACCTGTCCTTTCTTTGCTTGTTGATTCTCCCGGTGAACTTGCTGGTGGCCTACCTATCCAAAACATATGAGGATCGCCAAATGATGATGGTGATGCAGGTGGTGACTATCGTTGGTTGCTTCATCATCCTACGATACGGCGACACCTACTACCTGGATCAATATTTGATTGGAAGCCTTGTCATTGTTGTCTGCAGCAATATGGTCGAAGGACCCAACATGAGTTTGCTTTCCAAGACAATCCCCAAGGCATGGAGGAAGGGTTTTTTCAATGTGGGACTGTTGGCCACGGAGGCCGCCACCTTGGGTCGGACCGCTGGAGATGTCTTTTTGGCCTTGTGTGGGACCGGTGGAATAGACACACAGCTCAACTATACCTTTGGTTCCATGGCGGTGCTGACCAGCTTCACTCTTTGGATCTCGTACCGTTACTATGATTCGCTCATTCCAACGGAAGACAAGACTTTGTAAGGAAGGGATCGAGATATTCGGCAAATCGGGTATACCGGTACTATGGTGCTTGGTTGGGCGTGGTGACCAGACACGCTTTGTTGCACAAGCCTCGTTTCTGCTTATAGGTATTTCTTCGAGTGGACGGTGTTGTTTGAAGCTAGAGTACTGTACTCGCTGAACTAATACAATAGCTATTGGAAGGCTAATGCAATAATGTACCGTAGTGTGGGCCACTTCATTGTTGACCACACGTGCTTTCCTAGTCGTCACCCTGCCAGCCACTGCGATACCAGGTACAGCGGCTCTGATGCAACAACAAAGCTGCATGATTGAATTGGTTGGGCAACAAAAAGAACGGGTTGTGCCACGATGAACTCCACGGTCTCGGAGCGGAGAGCGCATACCGTGGAGATGGCTTGGAGTTAAATTTTTAAGGGTTAACTCCCAACCAGAGCGTAAACAAGACTGCTTCCGACGCTGCTGGTTGTGTTGACGTTGACGATGGCACTTTCCTTTTTTCGAACGACCGTCTCCAAGCGACAGAGCTATTAGCAATAAGACCGCAACTACAAATAAAGAAACCATGTTGGCACCCCCCGCAGTAGAAGCAGACGTGAATGATGATGTTCCCTTGGGAGGCAACACCACCAACAACGACGAGAACAACGATGCCAACAGCATTCACAACGATGACCCGCAATCGGCCGCTCTAGAAGAAGGCGCTGGGGACCTCTCGGAACCCGTTACCCCTGCGGAACAATCACCCGGAGCTGATAAGGACGACGACGACGTGACTGTGATTGTGTTGGACCACAGTCCTGAAGATGCCAACGGTCAACGATTGACCATTGCCTGGACGGGGGAAGCAGGACCTCAGGTAGAAGAACGCCGCCGCCAGATTATGCTGCAAGAGCTCCAACGAGTCCAGCGCACATCGTTCTTGCACTTTTTGATTCTATGCTTAATTCCCACGGTGCTACTCTTCATCGTGATCGCGACTGTCATTAGCGAAGACGAAGAGTGCTTCTCAGAGGCAACTGTCTGTCACAAGGAAGCCAGAAGCTTTATTAATGCCTTTACGACTCGATGCGTCTGTGAAGCTATTGCCGTTCCCAGGTCAGGATGAAGAGGACGATGAAACCAACCTTTTTTGCGCAGTCAGTTCAGGTTTTCAAGTCAAGAAAAGGGTGATTATTCCAGCTCATGATCAGAAGTCGAAGTTCACGAACAGGATGTATTTACTTGTATTTATTAGGTCGATAAGCATTTCAGCAGCATAAGATGCACATTTTATTTTCTATTTTCCCCTGCTAACATGTATGGCTCGCATTGGATTAGTCACTAAGGTACCAAACCCAGCAGCGAGCGTAGATATGGAAACTGCGGGTATCGCCCCGTTGGATCGGGCTGCAATAAGCTGCCTCAAAGGTCCAATCTAGTCTAGCTAGCTCGGGCAGTCGGAAAAGCACAAGGAGGCATCAATGTGCGCATCCTTTTTCAATACAGTGTACCATGATACCGCATCACGAGCCATTAAGAAAAAAGACCTCTACTAGTACTAGTTGGTTGCTCTTGGTTGCCGCCCGCTGCTTACACGCTTTTAGGGCGAACTATCTGCATGGAAGCGAAACCTGGCTTCCGTTCGAGTAGCAATTTCGCAAACCAAAGCTCACGCAGTGCCCGCAAGAGCAACAGACGCGTTGGAGGCGACCAGGCCTTGTTCTCTTCTTTTAGAAATCGGCTTCAAGGCCGGTCCTGGTTGTTTGGTACCACCATTGTTTCACTCATTCGCAGGACTGCGGAGCGCGTTTGGGCTGACCACCAGTACGGTACCGGTAGCTGTATGTATCTATCATTGAGCAAAGTGACTATCATATGACTCCGCAGGTATCGGTACCAGAAATGGATCTTTCTATCTACGGTACCGACGAAACAAGGCAAAAGGTTGCTCTATTAGCTGGGCCAAAACCAGTTGGCCTCATGAAGGAATTTGGACTGACTGATGGAATGACTATCTGTCCTTTTTCTAGAGCAATGTGTAGCAATGATATGGATGATACAGCGAGCGATTCATCACCAATGTAATCATCATGCAACAACCACGGCCTAGTTTCAACCCTCCGTCCTCAAGGAAAATCCTTTAGGGATCGACCACCAATTCAATCTGAATTTTGGGGACCTTACCATCCATCGTTTGACATGTCTCCATGTTCAATGTGAGTGTCACTCCACTTTGACCATAAACCGTGGAAGAAAAGATGTCAAAGTTGATTCTGAACTTGGTGGGGTAGGCATTCTGCTGTGTTCTGTAGAATTTAATAAACAAAACAGTGATATGAGTTGCCATCATCACAATCTTTCAATATAGCATGTAGGCATGTCATGACCATAGGGGAACTTACGCTCTGACCTCCTTAATCCGAACCGGCTCGACGTCGTTGTGTACCCCCCAGACGACCTCTTTCTTGCTCTTGCTTTCCGCTAGTGGAGCAATGTGAACTTGCACTTTGGCTACCCCTGTGATGCCATCGCGAGCTCCATACTCTCGTTGTTCATGACTGCACTCCTTTACTTTGACGGCAAAGGCTTCCACTCCGAGTCTTGGTGCCCGAATCAGGTCCTCCGCCGAGTATTCAACAATGGGCCTCACTTGGAGCTCGAGTGGCATTGACAATGGTTCGTGCTCACTCTGCGCCAGGGACAAGTTGGCTGGGTTTCCAGTCACAAAATCAAAGAATAGAGAAGGAGCTGCCCAGCTGGACACACAGACCTTGGATTCGAAGCAGTCCTGGTGGTCCTTATGACATTTTGAGATCATGCTGAGTACCGAGCAGACCCCTGCCTCCAAGCGATCGCGGGATGAGAAGGCCATGGCACATTCTAGAGTGTCTAGATACTGAATGGCATGGATCAGGGCCACTGAGAGTCGCTTGTTCTTTGTCATTTGGGACACCTCGGCGTCTTCCTTCTTGGCGTCCTCCATCAGCAGAGAGGCTTGGCTGAGGACCCGAGACATTTCGTCCACAACCGCCGATCGGCAGGCTTCATAGACAAACGGATACCGTTCCTTAATGTCTTCCCGAGTCATTCGCTTGTGGATCGCATCGGCTCTCTGAGTTGCCTTGTCCAGGGATGAAGCCATCCGTGGACAGACTTGGATCGAGGCGTTCACTGGAAGCGAAGGACGCTGGATCTCCAAAAAGGAAATATCCTTGGGTAGGTCAAATAGTTTGGGCCTACTGGCAGGCGAGTGATCCGTGTCCGTGGTGAGTGTCCCGCCGTGGGCAGAAGGAGCAAGGATCTTTTCGTCGTCTCGTCGAGGGGCCATGTTTCTTGTCGCAGCTAATTGTTGCTATTGCCAGATAATAGGTTGGGGTATCTGCCTCTTTGATTTATGACTGCAGTCTTAGATTTCTTGACAATACGTTCGAATCTAATCTTCGCAAGGGATGATTGCTGACTTCGCAAGGTGGTAACAGCTAGTGTTAGGATAGGCGACGATGTTATTGTACGTACTAGTACTGTTGTGCCGATGTGGTCCAACGAAAAATAATGATGAGAATGGCTACAGCAGATGGCACTTTGTGAGCATGTTCGCTTGCCTGTCAACTTGGCTCAAACCTAGCATGTGGGTCGGAAGGGCGGCGCGGAACTAACCGTGAAAGCAGTGTACTGATTTACTATAGAGAGGCATCAGGGAACCAATCTGGGAGTACCGTGAGCGAAACTAGAAAGACTGTCAAGGTTCTCGTGATTGCCCCAACCTGGCAGTCCATTCTTTCTCCTTCCTGGTACGTCTTGACACCTTTGTCCGTTTAGGACGAAACGATCTCGACGAGCTCTTGACGTCGTCGATGTGGGTCACTCTCTCCAGCGTGGGAGGTGAAAGAAAGATTTCATTAAGGTGGGGTAAAATGTTCATACTTTTTAGATTTAGCAAAATAAATTTGAACCCCATCTTCTACTACAACATTAGCGCAAGGTGTGAAATTGGGATCGTCACTGTCGTGGGCGACGTGCACAAGTAAGTTAGCCAATGGGGGGCAGGGGTGTCCGGGGAAGACAAGCTGCGGGACAAGCTAGCCGAGAGACACAAGAAAAGACGACGTAGAAGTGTGCTTCAGAAAGAGACATCACTGTGATTGGAGTTCAGGAAAGTAGTGTCAATGTCATGTGTCAATAGTGTCAATGCCGCGCCATCCAGTCCCACAAGGGACCACTCCCAAATTTTATTCCGTTTTCCATCACTCTCATCAGCCACCCCTGCTAAAGTCACGACAGATTGGGCCCAAAATCGTTCTATTTTATGTGCAAGTATACAGTAGCTAGATTGCAAGCGCCAAAGTATGTGCAAGGTGCAAGTAATGGAGTTTCAAAAAAGTCGACTTGATGGCAACGAGCTAGACAGCAGCAAGATGGATGCAGATAGAGAGCTCCTGAATGCAGTCCTCAAAAAGATATCGTACCGGTACATTACATGTATGATATTTACAAATTGCTGCTTCCGAGCGGAACGATAGTGGTACTAGCTACCTGGTAGCTTTGGCCGGTGACCGGTACCAGTACATACCAGAGTACGATACTGCACCATTTAGTGGCTGTGCCGTTTCGCTAAAGGGCGTCTCCGACGAGCAGTGGCTGGAATTCCTTCAGGCCAAGGGGCTTCACTGCGGTCAGTACCGTACATGTAGCAGCCAGAATAGCAGCCAGAATGCGGGAGTAGCTAGCTATCCAAGTGGGCGGCAACCATCGTTTCAAAGCCTTCATCGCTGCCAACATCGCCGCTGGTGGCTAAATGGCTGAAAGCGGACAAATTTTGCCCAGCACAGATTGTTAGTCCTACCGGTATTATAATAAGGAGTGGCCATCCGGTCCCGGTAGCTACCTATGACTTCCAAATCCTTCTTCTAGTCTATCAGCTAGTCTCTGCGCCTCAGGACTTTATGAACACACAACTTGCTTGCAGGCTGTGGTTCTTGAACATTCTATCTCTAAAATGAGACCTGGATTGTCTCCAGAGAGGAAGTACAGTGTACAAGCAAAACTTAGTAATGACTTTTACTGGCTAGATGTTTCATTCCAGGGAATGCAACCCTCCCTGCTGAAGATCCGATCCATGGACGATCATGTTACACTCTGGCAGCACCCTCACCATGAACCTTACTATGTTTTGGTCCTTCAGGTGTGTGGCTGAGTTCAGGTGGTACCTGGTAGGTTGCTGTCCACAGTGATGACTTTAGTTTGCGCATTGCATGTAATTAATCATAGGTGAGTTGGATCAACCTTCAATTTGCTATCACCGAACCGGTACAACTGATAAACTCCAGAAGCTGTTTCAGTACCCGCCAGTACAATACTATGTAATCTCCATTCCATCTACTATAGATTGTATTTATTTATCCATACAGACAGCCTGTCTGTCGTTGAAGTCGAAACCAGGACGCCATTTCTTGTTTGTTTGTTGCGTGTGAACCTACTAGCTAGCAGCGACTGCCTCAGCCGATCCCAATACAAAACAGAAGCAAAAACCTCTGTTCACTTGAGCTTTTCTTTGTCTTTCTCTACTCTACAAACCCTTGCATCGGCGGTCCTCTAACCAAGCTAGATGGTCCAAAACCACTTGTCCTCCAACATCTTCAGGAACATTCTTTTCCGTGAGTTCATACTTGGCCATGTCTTCCCAGTGTTTTGACCCGGAGTGTACTTTAATGCGTTTTCGTAGCCGGTTTCCCAAGAGAGCCTTGACGACCGGAAAGACAGTGCTCAAGACCAGCGGGGGACGACAAAAGTGAATTGCACTAAGACGGACGGGTAAACTTCCCTGGACGCTTTTGGCCAGACGACCGATCAAGCCTCGATCCAGGTGTCCCATTGTCGAGTCATAGGAGTAAATGATAAAGATGACGCCTCGTTTCTGTGTGTCTTCATCCTCGAGAGAAGCGTGGAACCAGTACCAGACAGCCCTCACCATACTGTCCTGTGTGTACTGAAAATCCTGCATTTTGGGGTCGAGGAAAAACATGGACCGACCGCCCACTGCCTTTGTGTCCATGAGCCGAAAGAAGCCAGTCTGAAGAGCGGCGGTATCATCCCGAAGAGCTCCCGAGAGAGTGAGAGGTTCAAATGCCTTTTCGGGCCCAAACACGTCCACACGTTTGTCCCAGTACTTGGTGTAACGCTTCACGGCAAGCTGTAAAGGATAATGGATGAGGGACAAAGGATAAGAAAAATGGAAAAGTGAGAAAAACTCTGTTTTGGGAATATCACAGCAAAGAATGGGGAGATAACCTCATCGAACCAACCACACGTAAGGTAACGTACATCGACATGAAACACTTCACATCGCAGAAAGACAAGCTTGAAATCGTCCGTCACCAATTCAGGGCACTTGGATTCCGCCAGAATTGCGTTGACTTTCTTGTCTTCCGGAATCTTTTCCATCAGAGCATTAAAAGCTTCGAGGGAGTCTCGCAGCAGTGCTGGAGTTTCCACCGGGTGAGATTGTCCGTAGACATCCGCTCCTTCTTTCATGTTCATGCCCATGGTCGTGGTTTGTGCTGCTCTTTGCTGGTAAGAAGATTAGAGGTACGACCGCACAGGTGTTCAGACAAAAAATATAGAAAAACTTTGAGCGACTTGGGCGTGACGACAAAAGCAGAGAGCGTGACAAGCATGCACAATTATTCGTTCAACCGCTCTAATATCGAGCCCACCTTCTAGCTAGCGGTAGCAACGTAGCAACCGGTACATGTACTGGTACCTACAGTGTAAGGTACCGGCACACTGATGAACTGTACCGGTAGCCTAACTCGTACATGTACGAGCGAACTGCAGCACCCAGCCCTGTCAAAATAAATAAATAAGTATTGATGCAGGTACGTCTGCAAATCGATGATGGTTGAGAAGCGAAACCGGGAAGAAAAAGTTGCTTGGGACGAACACCGGAACGATTGGTAAAGACTCCATAGATGTCTTTCCCTCGGTGTCAAGTAGATGGTTAATGGTAGTAGTACCGGTAGCGTATGCCGATGGCTGCAAGCTGCTCAGCGTGTGTTATCTTTAGTATTCACCATGGATTGGCTCCTTGTTACATGTACCGGTAGCCTAGCTAGGTATCTTGTCTTGTGGACTTGTTGGTACGGTATCTCGGCCAGTTCTTGAGCAAATGGTTTGACAATGATGCAACCAACTATTGCCGCTCTACCTGGCGGGGACCGGTTTGGATTGGACAGCTTAGCCATTCTCCGATATGATGGAAACTCTATCAAATACATAGAGTAAACCAAAGAAGCAAAGGTGAAACAACAAGCTCGGAAGTGCTTGCACATGCGCAGTCACTCAGAGTGAGATACGAAAGAGTACAATAGTATCTTAATAATAGGGGTGAAATAACTAGAATAGCTTTATTCGCGTGGACAGCAGAGGTCATTTCCATTCATTCTTCAAAAGATTTTTCTTTTCTCTTGCTTCCGCCAAAGATTTGGCTCCAAACTCCAAACTCCAAACCATCCAACCACAACCACACCGCTTAGGCAGTCCTGGTTACAATATCTTTGGGTTGACCACTAAACAGCCACCATCATCTCGAGGAGGATCAAGCCAATAGCCTCGCCACCGCCCCATCCCAAGCAGCCGTACCACCTGTGACGACGTCGTCTGGTTTGTTTGCGGTATCTTTGGAAAGATCCAACAGAGGATTTTTCGATCTGTCAACAACAGTTAGCTAGCAGTTTGGTGGGTGATGCTTTTGGCGTCATTGCTGTTGGCTCGGTGACAATATATTAGCTGCAACACTTACTGTACTTGACTTTGGATATTATTGGACGACATGCCAGGATATTCGTTGGCTCCAACAAACGGTGGAGACGAGTTGGCAGACGAGAGCAACAGCGATGGTGGTTTGACTACTATGTCCCCTACCCGAAGAAAGAAAATGGCGATCGAAACAAGTGATTCCAGGCCTTCCTACAAGAAAAAAACAAGTCGAGAACTGGAAATGACGCCATTGTCTCCCGGCAGCGATGGCGTCTTTGAAAGATTTGACGATGAAATTGGGGAGGATGGGTTGCATGTGGCCCAAATGAGATCTACCGTTTTGCCTCTCTGGTTCGAAGACTGGCTCTTCCCACCTCACTTACCTCGACAATGCCAGTTGCTGAGAGTAGAAAATATCGCAGTGCCAGCCTGTTATCTTCTTGTGGGGCTCTTGTTGGGTCTATCTTCGCCATTAATCAATGCCTACCCAATCGATTTGGGAGCCTCAGAAGCTCAACAAACATCCATATCCGCTATTCGCAATCTACCTGCCAGTTTCAAGCTAATTTTTGGATTCCTCTCGGATTCAACACCCTTAATGGGATATCGAAGAAAATCGTACATGGTGAGTGAGTGAGTGATACCACAATTCATATTATTTGTTGACACGACAATTTACAAAAATCAGGAGGCGATATGTTTGGGTCGTTTTGCCTGTTTCATTTTTTAATCAATGTGTGGTTACTCTTTGTTTCAGCTCGTGGGATGGTCTCTTTGCAGTGCCTCCTATTTTGCATTAATACTGGGGTCAAACCTCAGTATGCAATTGGGATCCACTGGATGTAGCGCAAAAGTCAGCTGGATGCAACACCATCGGTCCCTCCTGACGATGCCCCAACAATGCCCTTTCTATCCCTCTGTGCCTTGATGGCGGGGATGGGGTTGTGGCTGGCGGATGTCATGGGAGACAGCATTGTTGCGGAAAAGGCCAAACTCGAGCCTCCCGAGTATCGCGGATCCATTCAATCCAGCTGTTATGCATTTCGATTCTTTGGATCCATGATTGCGGTGCCACTCGGAACCTACTTGTATTCCACACTGGGACCATTCTATGTTGTCGTGCTATTGGCGCTATTGCCTCTGTCCATCATCCCTTTCGTGGTAACGTTCAATGAAATAAAGGATCTTCCAGTGGCTCCCATCCCGGAGCAATGCCAGGAAATCTTTAATACAGTCTGTTCACGAGCGGTGTGGCAGCCGTTGGGGTTCGTTTGGACGTACAATATTCTTGTACGTACAGTGATTTGAGTCTCCTGTGTCCATGCCATGATCGTCAATTATTTCTCATCAAAGTCTTCCTCTTTGCAACGATACAGCAAGTCGGGAATTCTGCTTGGAAACAGTTCTTGCGGACCAATCTAGGATTCACTGCTTGCCAGCTGAATATGATGCTTGTGAGCGCCTACATTTTGTTGTATGCTGGAGTGTTGACCTATAAATACTACATGATAAATTGGTCCTGGCGGAAAGTTTACATTGTGACCACTTTGCTCAATGGGCTGTTCTCGATCTTGCAAGTCCTTTTGATCTACGGAATCACATTTGGCCTTTCTCCCTTTTTATTTGCATTTGGCGATGATGCATTTGCTGACTTTTTGGGAGGGGTTCAATTCCTGGTAAGTGACTCTTTCCTTATTATAAGTGCTCACGTGGACGTCATTCTGCTTGTGTTGCTAGCTGCTAAAGTCAAAATTTCAAATTTTTCCATGCACAGCCGACAACTATCATGATGGTACACCTGTGTCCATCTGGGAGTGAAGGGGCAAGCTATAGGTATGTTCCTTGAAACGTTGCATTTTCCTGGGCAGCAATCCCATCTGATCCGCTTCTTTTGCCTCTGACGGCTCGGATTCACACGACAACAGCATGTTCACAACAGTCAACAACAGCGCAGGAACGTTGTCCGTTGCTGTTAGTACAATGCTTCTTGGTATCTGGGATGTATCCAAGAAGGCTCTTGAAAACGAAGAGCTGCAGGGTCTAGTCAACTTGACGTATCTCACAACGGCGCTACAGGTCTCGGGTGTTTTCCTTGTGTTCCTCCTGCCCCAGTACAAAGAGGACCTGGAACGTCTGAAAGCATCCAAAACGGGCACCAGCAAGATTGGTGGCGTCATTTTCCTGACGATTACTTTTTCATCCATTGCATACGCTATTGCGGTGGGGTTGCTGAACATTATCGCTCCAGGATGGATGGGAGAATCATAGAACAAACAAACAAAAATAGAAAGAAGATTGCTGCGTTGTATTTTTACTAGTAGCTGATTGGAGCCTCGTGGCTCAAAAGCAGTAAATTGTTTGGTGATCGCAGCAAACCTCCTAACTGAAGCTACCGTATCTAGGCGACAACACATTTGTGCCGCAAGAGAGTCAACTCTGTGCAGTGAGGGCATTCCATGTTGTCATCCCTGTGCGCCACGACGTATCCCATCCTCAACAAATGCGCCTGAAACTCGACAATGTCCACTTCATCTTTGAAAATGACACCCTTTTCAGGCCACAGCTCGTGCATGGCAGTTCGATAATGAACTTCCATCAGTATTTGCATGGGTAGCGCTACTTTGCTGGAAGCTTCTAGGTTGTCAAGTTCAGGCCAAGACTCGAATATGGGCCATTCAAATCCCTCAATGTCGAGTTTCAAAAGATCCAACCTCGTGTGATTCAGTTGTTTCTGGATGCTTTGAAGAGTTTTCATGGCTCCGACGACTCCATAATCACCAGACACATCCGGCTCTGGGTGCTCCGGAGGGGGTACACTCTCGGCTGCCAGGCAGATGTGATGAAAGCGGTGTCGATCACTAATCCTCGCGGGGGGCTGAAAGCGATAGGTGGGCCCTGTGCAATCGAACGTGTGGATCTCGCATGGAGTCATGTCGTAGATCTTTTCCTCGAATACCCAATTGTTGCTTTGAGATAATACCATGTATATCAGTAACATTATTAAGACTTGGAATCAACCTAAGTTCAAATCAACGAGCTTCAAACTTACTTGCTCCCAATGGAATAAATGATACAGCCGGGTTGCAGGGTCTCGGCTCCACAGACGATTTTGCTGGTATCTTCTCGGCATTCTCCCGTGCATTTAAAGGAACAAGGTGCCATGACATCAAAGGCATCAAACTTGTCGTGTGTATACTTTCCATATGAGTTCCAGTACATGGCATCTCGGACATTGGTTTTGTTGGCCAACCACTTTTGAGCCTTGTATTCGGCCGACGCGAGCGTATTCCCTGGGAGCAAAGATTTCTGGTACGGATTCTGGTTGCAAATCTGAACGCTCGGAGCTCCTGCCTTGCCCCAAATTGTTTGCTTCTGGTTGCAATCTGCCAGTAACATATTATTCGGTTGGAACTGAGGATTCCCTCGGAGGGACCCAGAATAGAATCCCGTCAAGAAAATGGTAGATACAAAAATGAAGCGACCATAAAACATTAGTTTGGATCTCGCCTTGGATGGGCTCTGCACCGGAGGAAGCGGCTGTGGAGATGATATCACCGTCATTGTCTTGCCAAGTGGGCACTGTAGAGCGAGAGTTGCAGCACCGACGGTGCTAGTACTAGTATCGAAGCTACCGTTGTGGCAACATTGGCCGCGGTGTGGAGAAAAAATGACAGATGTTTTTTGGTGAATTCGGAAAATCCGGAAAAGCTTCCTTTTGAAAAAAATAGAACTTCAGGCGCACACTTTTCCAATCATCGCTGACGTACGCTTTTGTTGTCAACAATGCTTTTTCTTTTGACTGAGTCATCACTGCGATCAAGAAGTAAGTCACCATGGCAACCGAACCAGAAATGACATGAAGGCATTGTCAACAAGCTCACATCGCATTCCCTTTATCACTTGAGCTTGAGCTTATTCCGTATTGTTAATTATTTGAAAATGAAGTCAACATCAATCATCGCATCGGCCTTGTTGGTCTGCTTGGCCTACCTGTCGACGGCCTCGGCGTTTGCTCCCAAGGCATTGGTTACTCCCACGGCTACAAGGACAATGACTCAAGTTTATATGGGTGTTTTTGATGGAGAACAGGAGCGTCAACAATTGACCCGTGACTCTGAACCAGAAGAGTTCTTCCAGACGTGAGTGACGGACAAGAGATGAACCAGAGGAAATGCTATGCTGATGGTAGCCATCGCGATGTCGTTGTGATGGACGGACAAGCAGTTTCGTTCACTCACTTGATTCACTCCTTCGTTTCCTCCTACCTATCTGTTTTCTCTTCAGGAATACTGACAAAATGTCGGATGGAGAAAAGCTACCCATTGCCCTTGCAGGAGTTGCCTTCATTGCCCTTCCCTTCATTGCTGGTCTGATTGCCCTGTACTCTGCCAGGTAAATATTTATTTATTTGCCATCCCTCTGGCCAAGGCCGCTGGAAGCAATTAATTGTTGGCATTCTTTGGGCGAGCGCATCTGTTGAGAACATGCTGGGACGGTGTCTATAAAGACATGCCAAACAATATACAGCAAGATGAGGCCCATCATTGGGTGCCCCCGAGCTCTGTGGGGGGAAACAGTCTAAAGCTAGATATTCCATTTTCTACTTTTATAGAAAGCTGGAGCTGTTCTGAATTGGGCGAATCTTAGAAATGATGCGTCAGCTGTGGAAGCCTCAACCGAATAATTGGGTGTGCTTAGGTATACCTGTCTTTCTTGTCATAGCAATGTTATTGGTGGGCTCGTATACCTGGTGTTTGACGTGCAGGTCGTGGTAAATTCAACGTTTCCGGTGGATCTGCGAGAAGGCACCTCCGTCGCCCAACTTGCGCTACCTGTTGGGTATTTGAATGCTTCAGCCTACGTACGCCATCTACCCAACTATTGATCCCGTGAAAACTACGCAATGCGCTTGACACTGGAGAATCTGTGCATCTACTTTCAGCAGACGCAGTACCCGTAGCCCCCTTCAGATGATGGCCTCGCAACTTGAAACTACATTGGTGGTTGATTGACCGGATATTGAGAGCGCTGGACTTAGAAGTGCGGTGCGATGCATTGCCACCGAACAAATCCACATACCGTACCTTGTACCTTTCAGCTCTTTCACTCCATTACTCCCTCTTCAGTACCACGCTGTGATCCTCAGACTGCGAAAGGACACATGTACATACATGCACACTCGCGGAAGGTACCATATACGTCGATCAGGTTACGACGTGCTTAGAGTGGACTAGGTTGTGTGGGAATGGAGTTCTTGAGAGGTCCAGGGTAGCATTATTGCAGGGGGCTCACGATCACAAGGACGGAGGACAGGGAAAGGGGAATGGGTGAGAGGACAAAGACCAATGATAGAGATCCAGAGGGCCACAATCATACCAATGATGGCAGCTCACTGTAGAAGCAGGGACATGAAAACCATGGAGGCACATCACAGCTGCTTGCAATGCTCAATTGGGCCGAAACCTAGCAAGGAGCGAACCACAGAGTAGGGCTTTGAACACTTCTTAGCCAAAAGCTGGGAGAACCGGCGGAGAACAGCTCTATCTTCAGCAGCAAAGAGGCCATCAGCATACATGTAAACAACAAGGGGGGCGAAGTGTACGTGCGGTCCCACAGTGTCGACAACCCATCCGCTGTGTGCGGTTTCGCAGCGTTGGTATCTCTGATTATAGGGAACACGTATGAAACTGACTCCCGCGATAAACCAAGGAGCCACTGACCACGTAGGTATCATACAGCATGGTCTGCCGTAGTCGAACATTGAAAGTGGGATGTGGTATCTAAGAGAGGTTGTTGTTGCTTGTTTCTTCTCGTCTTCTCAGTTCAGTGAACTCCCTCTGTCCGAGGATTTGTGTCCCTCCAATTTCTGTGTTTGGGGCCCTCCTTCCATCCGAAGCAGGGTTCTGTGTCGTTAGGTAGTCACTGTTTCATCACTTCAGCATCATATTTTAGATATCATTGGATGTTTTTAGAAAAAGGCAATGACGCAACCACTTGATAGCAACAAACACAAGCATTGGGGTGGCAGGGTATTTGGATTGTTGTTGGGGTCTTTGATGCTGTCATTGCAACAGGGAAAACTTGCTTGGTCGATTGAAGCAGAGTCGGAAAGAGCACTTGCTGCTACAAACAAACAAACCATTCAACTGGACATTCTCAGTGTTGGATCCTCAGACCGAAGAGACTTGTTTGATGCACAGACTCAAACATTTGCCCAGCCCAACACTGGTTACGTTCGGAATGTGTACTGGATCACTGAGGACGATGATTCCGACCAGGCTTGCCGGGACGGCACGTTGACCAGCGAGCATAGAAATAAGGCATTCAAGTTTTGCAAAGAGCAGTATCTCTGGAACAAGACTGCCACCACAACTGACTTTATGAGACGAAATGTCGGGGTGAAGAATGGAAGGCTCTTCCAAGGAAAGGCCAGTCCCCAATGGCTGTGTGCACAAAAGCGCTTCCCACTTGGTCTCGCCAAAGTGGTAAAGGGCTACAAGAATGACAATGACAACATATCATTACCAGACTATTTGTTAATGGTCGACGATGATACATGGTTTGATATCGACAAGCTGGTGAGCCATGTCCTGGTTTGGAGGCAGAATCCTAACAAACCCTATGTGGGAGCAGGGTGCAAGGTCACCAAGAAGACCTTTGGTCCTGGCATTGAGGTTGTGGTATTTTATGGAGGAGCAGGTTTGCTGCTATCCAAAGGAAGCCTTGAGAGACTGCTGCGGCCTCTCGAACCACTGCACAGCGACAATACACAATCCAATGAGAACAACTGGACAGAGCACGCAATCGATCAGCCGGACCTGGATGACTGGGAAACACAAGTCCAAAGTGCCCTCCACAACAACCTAGCCTTTGAGAAGGATCTCTTCCATCCAGGAATGAGCGTCATGGACCTAATCGAGTCCTACTCCAAGGCAGAAGCGTTTGACAATGTGGAACAGTGGACCAGAGGTTTTTGCTTTCACAGCGACAACTTTTTGTCCTATTTCATTGAGAATTATAGGATTCATGAGACTCAATACCTAGAAGCTCTAATCCCTCAAGTGTGGAGTCATGATGAATGGTTTACATTTGAGGGTGTTTGGATGCACAGAGGAGACAGATGCCCAAAGGATTCCATGATTTGTCACTATGTGTTGCCTCAGGAAATGCATGCGCTACAACACAACAAGACTAGCCCTGTACTTGGCTCAGTTTCTTGATGGAGTGAACCTTTTGAAGGGCTACAGATAAATAGCCACCCGTCAACTTATTGGGCAACATAATGATAGCCTCACTCAACGCTGGTGATATAAGACTGCCCAAAATAGCACCTACAGGTACTTCTTGGCCACCACTCTTTACCTGTATTGGATGATGCCACAAATAGAGCACTAGCTAGAGCCAACGAACATCCACAATTGTTGCACTAGCTGCTTTGCATGACACAGCTGGCACAAAACCAGCACTACTGCCAAGGAGATGAGCCCGCAAGTTGGACACTGCCTTGATGGTTGGTTGACCATCAACAGATACTGATAATGTTCCATTGCTTGGATTTCCTTCTGACAAATCAAGGGTCATGGTGACACGTGATCCTGGCAGAAATTTGGCAGCTTCCCCCAATTGCCGACAAACATGCGCATCGGAGTACTCTTTTCCACAAAATGATATACTAGTACCCCAGCAATTTGGTTGATCGCCACAAAACTTTGTGGGGTTAAGAGAGTGGGTAGATTTTGCCACACCAAGCCAAGCCAGAGGGGTATCATGGGAGGTAGCTATGACAACTGTCCAGCAATATTTTTCACCCATTGCAAAAAGTGCTCCATTGAGAGCATCAGAGTTCCAATCCGAACCAGATCCTGTGGCCGTTTTGGAAAAGGCCCCCCTCCACTCCACTGAGTTGACATCAAAGGGAGGTTGGTGCATTGCTTTCTTTGCTTGTCGTTTGAAGGTATCATAAAGTTGGTCCTTGCTCACAAGACCTGATGTTTCAACGTAGGTGCCCAAATCATCAGGGTCTATGAATGCCAGTTCCACGTACACACGAACAAAGGACTTGGCAGCAATTTGGCGGCATTCATGTGTTTTACCAGGAATAATTGGTGGCTTGCTTTTAGACCATGCATGAATCAGATTGAAGAGCTTGGTATTGTCAATTCTTTCCTTGGCATCTTGAACAATGCCTGCTAAAACTATGGAAGAAACATCGCTTAGAATCATTTCATTCAATGGACCCGTCATCCCAGTGTAGATTTTCCAGGCCTGATTTGTCAATTTTGCTGAAATCACGGGGCCATCGTCTTTGGATGCAGCCAAAACCGCAATGGCACAAGATGGTATGGCGTTCATAAAGGCAGCAAGGCATTTCTGAGCCTTTCGGCAGAGGCCTGGGAGTCCAACGTAGATTGCTGCTTCAGTCAATGACACCAAGGTCTTGAATTCTTCCATGTGGCCAGCAGTAATCATTTGAGAAGAAGAGTATCCAACGGCACCGTCAAAATATTCGAACAAAGCAGCGGCCATGTCCGTGTGAATGTACTCCACGATTGCCTTGAGAACCTTGCTGGAAAATCCAATGTGGACTACATCATTGCTGGATTCCCGAAATCTCCCTCTTTGGAACATTGTCTTGAAATAGTCACTGCGAACAGAGAGAGCCATTCTGTTTGCCGGTACCAGCACTCCGTCGTTTCCTTTGAGAGAGACATCATGATACTCCTCGTCCGCCAGCGGAGCAAATGCCTGTGAGAGAGGCACCTCAAAAGTCTCGTCTGTGGTACTGGTAGTAGTACCGGTGCCAGTGGGCATGTTACTGTTGAGTTGTTGATGAATGAAGAGAAGGTTCAGATTTGTAAATCAGCGCCCGCCCAAAAACACCGAGCAATGCCATTAATAACACCCAGCAGAGCTGCTTTGTACCGGTACTGGTACCGAGGCCTTCTTATGTGCACGCAAACGAGAGCCATCCGTCCGTCAGATTGATTACGAATTGCAAGATGATATCCACAAACCACTTTCATGCCTACTTCCTTTGATGAGCTCACTTCTTCCTGCTGATAGCACCGACTGGACGTCTCTACTCAACAGGACGAGAGAGTTGTTGAAGACCGATGAGTCGTCATCGCTTGACTTGGCCAGAACCAACTTTTCCCAGACTCGTGATGTTTTGCAAGCATACAGCAATTTATTACTGCTCGCTGGCGACAATGGCACCAAGAAAGAACTCTCCAAAGACTACAAGAAAAAACTGATTTGGGACACTAGAGCCGCCCTTCGAGTGGCACTTTCCAGTACTTCCATTCAAGATGAAAACCTCCGAAATCAAGTGTTAAATTCAGCAGTATTAGAGTTGACATGGCACGAACCCATCCTTCAGATCCTATCCAGCCAAAAGGGAGATTCCAAATGCCGTGTCCTGGCTTCGCAATTACTGAGCAACCTTGTTACGGCTCACAGGGATGCAGCTCATGTTATCACTTCCCACGTCGCACTCTCGCCATCCAATGAGCAAGTTACCGATCGAATACGGCAGGGCTTGACCACAACAACAACCGAGCCTGAGAAAAAAACAAAGGGGGAGAACGAACCACCCAACTGGATGGATATGTTGCTGGCATGTGCTCAAACAAACAATCGGGAAGCCATGGCGGGAGTAGTGGCAGCATTACACAACTCCGTTGTGTCTCTACGGAAACGTCCCCGCGACGACGACAATGCCAAGTGGTTGGACGAGAGGCTTGCTTTGGACAGGCTCTTGATGAGCACACTTTGTAGACAATTGGTGCCAGTCGGGCAGATCAAAGCTTTGATTCACGACAATACACAAAATAATGATGACAAGGACGCTCATGATACAGGCGGCCTTGGGGATTCTGCCACGGAGTGGATAACGCTGTTGCTGACCAAGTGCTGCAAACTGGGACATTTTTCCAAACTGTTTTCGTCACTCGCTGGACAGAATAAGTTGCCTGCAGATATTGCCATTTTCCCAGAGCACATGGTGCTATTGCAGTGCATCCACAGTGAACTGGATGCGCCAGGAAGTAAAGAGATTGTGTTGGGGGGTGAAGCTGGAGTGGAAGAGGTGATTGCCACACATGTATTCTTGTCCGAATTATGCGGCTCCCTCAGAAAGAACCTTCCGGTGGCCACTGCCACAGACTCGGCTGACTCGACAATGAACCACCATGCCCTGGTGACAATTCTAGAAATCTTGGCGGCTTCTCTGGGACAAGACAATGACATGATTTCATCAACCAGGAGCAAGCTTGGTGAAAGCTGTTGCACTTTGCTATCGGATGCTGGCATTCAGCTTGGAGCTCTCGTGGATTCCATTTCATACCGAAACGAAGGGCGGAAAAGCCGTGACTTTGTCATACAGCAACATGAACAACGTGTCATGACGGCATTGGTGCAGCTCATTGGCAACGTTTGTTTCCGGTGCCACAGGAATCAAGAACGCCTGCGACTGACCAAGGTTCCACCTCTGAAGCAGAGAATCAACGCTGGGTCGTCTTCTGCTGAGGAGGAAGAAGAACGAAATGCACTCCATGTGCTTCTTTCGTGCACTAGTTTGGCGCACTCTTGTTTTACACTACGGGAGTGGGCCGTCATTGCGATTCGTAATGTCCTGGACAATAACGAGCACAATCAGGCAGAAGTCGCCAAGTTGGAGGCCAACAAACCTGTCCAGTCGGCAGAACTGGCTAGTCTAGGCATTCGAGTTGATATGGATACGAAAGGAAACGTGTCCGTGGTGCCGAACAACAAAGATGGTGGGAACCAAAATGATGCCTAACAACCAGCAATCAATCCCACCGAGATAACGGTATGCACGAGGCAACAGAACTCCAGCCTGAAGGCTTGTCTCTGTCAATCCCAGTAAATTATTTAGTATACTCACTTTTTGCTGCAATTGATAAATGCGGGGGAAGTCGGACGATACCGGCACTAAATAATGGAAGAGGGGAACGCGTCAGGAAAAGTTCCACACATTTCAACCACGACCCATGGTTCGGTATGGCAATCCCATTCATTCACACTACGAAGAAACAAGGCGCCATCCAAGCGGTACGAGTGACGAGTCATGCGAAAGCTCAGCCAAAACTCAATCTTAAACTAGCTAGTTCTTAGTTAGGTGTAAGGCTACAAACAAGCCTTGAAGTTGGTCTATCAATTCAGCATGCGTTCGTTCGTTCATTCATTCCTCCGTCAATCAAATCCATTGGGATTCTTGGATTGCCACTCCCAGAGGTCACGGCACATTTCTTCTAGTCCTAGCTTTGCTTCCCAGCCTAGTTCCTCCCGTGCATATGTTGGGTCGGCATAGCAGGTAGCAATGTCACCAGGACGACGTGGTCCAACCTTGTATTTGATTTCATGTCCACAGGCTTTGCTCATTGCCTTCACCATGTCCACTACCGAATATCCTGTACCAGTTCCCAAGTTGAAGGTGAAAACTCCGTGGTCTTTCTTTGTCATGTAGTCGATTGCCGTCACATGGGCTTGCGCCAGATCCATCACGTGGATGTAGTCGCGCACTCCTGTTCCATCGGGCGTGTCGTAATCGTCACCAAAGACGGTCAAAAATTCTCGTCGACCAACGGCAACCTGGGAAACGTAGGGCATGAGGTTGTTGGGGATTCCATTGGGATTTTCGCCAATTTCTCCCGAGGGGTGGGCTCCGACGGGATTAAAGTATCGCAAGAGAGCCACTGTCCATGTACTTTTCTTGTCCTTATCCAAAGTCTTGGAATTGTAAAAATCTTTCAAGACTTCCTCCAACATGTATTTGGTTCTTCCATAGGCATTGGTGATGCCAGCACCAACTGGTACGGATTCGGTAATTGGCATTTTTTCGACCATGCCGTAGACTGTAGCTGAGGAAGAAAACGCAATGGAATGACAGTTGAACTCATCCATCAAACGCAGGAGAATAAAGGTTCCACCAAGATTGTTTTCGTAGTATTTGAGAGGGATTCGAGTACTTTCTCCCACGGCCTGTTTTTATAAAAACAATCAATCAAAAGTTCATTAAGAACGACACTTTGGGTCGAAAAAGCTGGGGTAGCCCGGATGATTGTCTTTTTATCCTGACGGATTGGATTCCATTCAGTTCACTTACTTTCAGCCCCGCAAAATGAATGCAGGCATCAAATGTTGGGCCGGTTTCAAAGACTCTGCGAAGAGCTGGTTCATCGCAAAGATCCACCTCATGGAAGGTCAAGCGAATCTTCCTCTGTTCATCGTCCAATCCCACAATTTTTTGCACCCGATCCAAGGAAACCTTCTTTGAATTGGATAGATTATCCACCACTACAACATTGTATCCTTGTTCCAAAAGCAAGACAATAGTGTGGCTGCCGATGAAACCGCAGCCGCCCGTCACTAAGATAGTCTTTGTCGTCGTCATGGTACCCATTATTTTTTTGTTTTGTTTGGTTTTGCTTCTTCTGAAAAGACTTCTGTGCATGATTGACAACCCGGAAGGTTGTCTTGAGCTTGCTTGACTTTCGCCAACGAGCACTTCAGGCGATCTTTAGCATCGCTGACGTGTTTGGAAGGTAATCTGTCAGGCTCTTTGCGAACCTTCGCGTTATCAGCCAAAGTGGGCCCACCTAGCGTACGTCAACTACGGTAGGGCTCAGGTGAACCTGTACCACCGCCAAATCAGCTGCTCGCGCCAATCGTTAGTTCATTGGCTCGGGATTTAGACAGATTCGGCAGCTCCTTCCGTTTTCCGTTGAATGTCACTCGGGCTGCGCCAGGGCTCCATTGCATCCTCTTCTCTGCATCCCATGTTGCTGTACCTTCGAAGCTGTCTGTAGTAGAGTTAGGCCGCCACCATGATGAAAGAAGAGTCCCCGGCACCCACCAAACAAGGCGGAGAGGAGCGTTCAGGCTTCAATGAGGAATACGAATCTCTTGCGGATCATGAAGTTGCCGACATCAACCCGTTTGCGAGCAAGCATCATCGACCTCTGGTCTTGATGAGATCATCCTCGAACAGCAGCGCTGGCTCTTCGTCGACCTCTCCCACAGGGCTCCGCGCAAACAGCTTTAGTCCATTTGACCCTATGATGGCTCAAGCCGCAGCAGCTTCATCGACCAGCGGTAGAAATCCCACCCGAAAGAACAGACCACTGAATTCGCTGTTGGACGATTCGAGATCGTCGGATGGCAGTCCACCACTACAACAGCAACAACCACAATCCACAGTGCGCATGACGCAACCCTCTGGAATGGCTGGTTTTCTGGAAATGGAGGAAGAACCGACACGTTTTCGTGAAAGCGCCGAAGCAGCACGTGTCCTGGAAGAGCAAGATGACTTGATTGACTTTACGCCCGCCGATGAACCCATCCAAACCACATCTGGATTGCTGTTGACTCATCGGAGATCTTCGGCCGAGAAACGAGCAGATAAAGGCAAGTCATACTCCAGAGGAAACGATTCGAGATCGTCGGATGGCAGTCCACCACTACAACAGCAACAACCACAATCCCAGTGCGCATGACGCAACCCTCTGGAATGGCTGGTTTCTGGAAATGGAGGAAGAACCGACACGTTTTCGTGAAAGCGCCGAAGCAGCACGTGTCCTGGAAGAGCAAGA
>CAICTM010000083.1:0-36216 GCA_903772945.1 Seminavis robusta | reverse complement strand
TTCCTCTGGAGTATGACTTGCCTTTATCTGCTCGTTTCTCGGCCGAAGATCTCGATGAGTCAACAGCAATCCAGATGTGGTTTGGATGGGTTCATCGGCGGGCGTAAAGTCAATCAAGTCATCTTGCTCTTCCAGGACACGTGCTGCTTCGGCGCTTTCACGAAAACGTGTCGGTTCTTCCTCCATTTCCAGAAAACCAGCCATTCCAGAGGGTTGCGTCATGCGCACTGCGGATTGTGGTTGTTGCTGTTGTAGTGGTGGACTGCCATCCGACGATCTCGAATCGTCCAACAGCGAATTCAGTGGTCTGTTCTTTCGGGTGGGATTTCTACCGCTGGCCGATGAAGCTGCTGCGGCTTGAGCCATCATAGGGTCAAATGGACTAAAGCTGTTTGCGCGGAGCCCTGTGGGAGAGGTCGACGAAGAGCCAGCGCTGCTGTTCGAGGATGATCTCATCAAGACCAGAGGTCGATGATGCTTGCTCGCAAACGGGTTGATGTCGGCAACTTCATGATCCGCAAGAGATTCGTATTCCTCATTGAAGCCTGAACGCTCCTCTCCGCCTTGTTTGGTGGGTGCCGGGGACTCTTCTTTCATCATGGTGGCGGCCAAACTCTACTACAGACAGCTTCTTAGTAACAACATGGGATGCAAAGAAGAGGATGCAATGGAGCCCTGGCGCAGCCCGAGTGACATTCAACGGAAAACGGAAGGAGCTGCCGAATCTGTCTAAATCCCGAGCCAATGAACTAACGATTGGCGCGAGCAGCTGATTTGGCGGTGCGGTACGGATAATCCTAAACCCTACCGTAGTTGCGTTTGGGGGCTGATGACGCGACGCGAAGGTTCGCAAAGAGCCTGACAGATTGCCTTTCAAACACGTCAGCGATGCCAAAGATCGCCTGAAGTTTCGGTTGGCGAAAGTCAAGCAAGCTCAAGACAACCTTCCGGGCTTCCGGGTTAGGTTGTCAATCATGCACAGAAGTCTTTTTAGAAGAAGCAAAACAAAACAAAAAAACAAAAAATAATGGGTACCATGACGACGACAAAGACTATCTTAGTGACGGGCGGTTGCGGTTTCATCGGCAGCCACACTATTGTCTTGCTTTTGGAACAAGGATACAATGTTGTAGTGGTGGATAATCTATCCAATTCAAAGAAGGTTTCCTTGGATCGGGTGCAAAAAATTGTGGGATTGGACGATGAACAGAGGAAGATTCGCTTGACCTTCCATGAGGTGGATCTATGCGATGAACCAGCTCTTCGCAGAGTCTTTGAAACCGGCCCAACATTTGATGCCTGCATTCATTTTGCGGGGCTGAAAGTAAGTGAAAGGAATCATCGTCAGGATAAAAGAATCATCCGGGCACCAGCGACCAAAGTGTGTCTTTATTTATTGATTGTTTGGCCGTATTCAATCTTATTACGAAAATTGGTCGGAACTTATACCTGTTGATTGTTGTTCATAGGTGTGTTCGAACTCATGATCATCTGCACTATTCTCCTGCGCATGAGATATCACGCCATTGGTCGAATACAGTAACGCTGGTCAACTCGAATCCGTACCAGTTGGTGCTGGCATCACCAATGCCTATGGAAGAACCAAATACATGTTGGAGGAAGTCTTGAAAGATTTTTACAATTCCAAGACTTTGGATAAGGACAAGAAAAGTACATGGACAGTGGCTCTCTTGCGATACTTTAATCCCGTCGGAGCCCACCCCTCGGGAGAAATTGGCGAAAATCCCAATGGAATCCCCAACAACCTCATGCCCTACGTTTCCCAGGTTGCCGTTGGTCGACGAGAATTTTTGACCGTCTTTGGTGACGATTACGACACGCCCGATGGAACAGGAGTGCGCGACTACATCCACGTGATGGATCTGGCGCAAGCCCATGTGACGGCAATCGACTACATGACAAAGAAAGACCACGGAGTTTTCACCTTCAACTTGGGAACTGGTACAGGATATTCGGTCGTGGACATGGTGAAGGCAATGAGCAAAGCCTGTGGACATGAAATCAAATACAAGGTTGGACCACGTCGTCCTGGTGACATTGCTACCTGCTATGCCGACCCAACATATGCACGGGAGGATCTAGGCTGGGAAGCAAAGCTAGGACTAGAAGAAATGTGCCGTGACCTCTGGGAGTGGCAATCCAAGAATCCCAATGGATTTGATTGACGGAGGAATGAATGAACGAACGAACGCATGCTGAATTGATAGACCAACTTCAAGGCTTGTTTGTAGCCTTACACCTAACTAAGAACTAGCTAGTTTAAGATTGAGTTTTGGCTGAGCTTTCGCATGACTCGTCACTCGTACCGCTTGGATGGCGCCTTGTTTCTTCGTAGTGTGAATGAATGGGATTGCCATACCGAACCATGGGTCGTGGTTGAAATGTGTGGAACTTTTCCTGACGCGTTCCCCTCTTCCATTATTTAGTGCCGGTATCGTCCGACTTCCCCCGCATTTATCAATTGCAGCAAAAAGTGAGTATCTAAATAATTTACTGGGATTAACAGAGACAAGCCTTCAGGCTGGAGTTCTGTTGCCTCGTGCATACCGTTATCTCGGTGGGATTGATTGCTGGTTGTTAGGCATCATTTTGGTTCCCACCATCTTTGTTGTTCGGCACCACGGACACGTTTCCTTTCGTATCCATATCAACTCGAATGCCTAGACTAGCCAGTTCTGCCGACTGGACAGGTTTGTTGGCCTCCAACTTGGCGACTTCTGCCTGATTGTGCTCGTTATTGTCCAGGACATTACGAATCGCAATGACGGCCCACTCCCGTAGTGTAAAACAAGAGTGCGCCAAACTAGTGCCATTCCCTCCTTCCTATCGACCCAGCCCTCTCGATTCGAAGTGAAGGTCCTTGGGGAGGAGGAAGAGGACGAACTCCCGGTCCTCTATTTCAAGCACGACGGTGGCTTTCTTTTGCCAAACTCTGGGTACTCTTCTTTTGTGCCGTTCTCGTTGTGGGAACTGGTGTCATATTCCATACGTTTCATCATCGGGAAAGCAGGCGAAGCAAGTCCATTCAGCAACAAAGCGAATACAATCAACAACTAGCCAATGAAAATCAGCAAGTCCCTCAGCAAATTTTGCTATTGCCACTCAACAATGCATCTGAACTGGCAAGACAACAACGAGAAGCGGAGGAAGCGCTGCAGAAGCAAAATCGACATGGCGCGAGACGCCTCTTGTCTGACTTGAACGACTTGCGCACCGAGTTTGAGAATTGGATTGTCAAGCACGGAAAGAACTATGCTCACCGCACGAAAAGGAACATCGATTTGGAGTTTGGAAGGACAATCATTTCAGGACCGCTGCCAAAAACAAGCGACATGGCAATTGTCCCATGATGAAACAACCAGTCTTTGGATCCAATCACTTGCAAGACTTGACAACCGAAGAGTTTCAAGCGCAATATCTCACTGGATACAACGGTCCCAATGCCGATGGACATGAAGTCAAGACGGGTCGAAAACGACAACTGGTCAATATGCCTCCTGTAATGCATCCAGAAATGAAAGTCACGCGACATCCTACAGTACATCACCGACTATTGCAACAGTGGCAATTGGCGCGATTTACTAGTTCCACCAAATGCAGCTGGTGGGATGTTCGTGCTGGATGCGAGTGGTCTTTCAGGAGTATTTGTACGTTGGCACAGGGACAATGGAACCCAAATACGACAGTGACACATATCCCAACTCATCGATTGGAGAGACATGGGAGCCATTACAGATGTACGACGGCAAGGTAAGTGCGGACTTGAAATATGGTGTGATGCCTTTGTTGTGTTTGTTTGATTGGATTGAATTGCCTCTCATGATACATCACTTGCAACATTTCAAAACACAGGGGATTGTGGCGCTTGCTGGGCAATCACCGCAGTCGAGACCATTGAATCGGCCTACTTCATAGGCACGGGCTCACTTCTGGACCTCTCCGAAACTGAAGTAATCTCGTGTACAGACTCGTGTAACATGTGCTTTGGCGGTTGGCCCCAGGATGCATACGACTACGTCATGGATCACAAGGGCATCATGTTGTCCAATGATTGGGGCTACGACGGAGACACTCTGTTGGCGTTGTCGCAGAACATGGAGGCAGACGACAGCGAGCTTGACGGTGACATGTTTGGATCTTACATTAGCGAGAACTGTCCGGCATCGCAGGGTTCCGGAGATGGTGGAAATGACGGTTCCAGGTATGGCAACATCAAAGGATATGGCTTTGCCACAGATAGATGCGTATGCTATTCGGATGGATCGGGATGTGATTGCGACAACCAAAACGAAGGACTTGCGGTAAGGAACCTTGCAAGTTATGGCCCAGCAACTGTCTGTCTCGATGCCTCCGTCTGGCAAGACTACTTGACTTGATTGACTTTACGCCCGCCGATGAACCCATCCAAACCACATCTGGATTGCTGTTGACTCATCGAAGATCTTCGGCCGAGAAACGAGCAGATAAAGGCAAGTCATACTCCAGAGGAACATTCCCTCCTTCCTATCGACCCAGTCCCTCTCGATTCGAAGTCGAAGGTCCTTGGGGAGGAGGAAGAGGACGAACTCCCGGTCCTCTATTTCAAGCACGACGGTGGCTTTCTTTTGCCAAACTCTGGGTACTCTTCTTTTGTGCCGTTCTCGTTGTGGGAACTGGTGTCATATTCCATACGTTTCATCATCGGGAAAGCAGGCGAAGCAAGTCCATTCAGCAACAAAGCGAATACAATCAACAACTAGCCAATGAAAATCAGCAAGTCCCTCAGCAAATTTTGCTATTGCCACTCAACAATGCATCTGAACTGGCAAGACAACAACGAGAAGCGGAGGAAGCGCTGCAGAAGCAAAATCGACATGGCGCGAGACGCCTCTTGTCTGACTTGAACGACTTGCGCACCGAGTTTGAGAATTGGATTGTCAAGCACGGAAAGAACTATGCTTCACCGCACGAAAAGGAACATCGATTTGGAGTTTGGAAGGACAATCATTTCAGGACCGCTGCCAAAAACAAGCGACATGGCAATTGTCCCATGATGAAACAACCAGTCTTTGGATCCAATCACTTGCAAGACTTGACAACCGAAGAGTTTCAAGCGCAATATCTCACTGGATACAACGGTCCCAATGCCGATGGACATGAAGTCAAGACGGGTCGAAAACGACAACTGGTCAATATGCCTCCTGTAATGCATCCAGAAATGAAAGTCACGCGACATCCTACAGTACATCACCGACTATTGCAACAGTGGCAATTGGCGCGATTTACTAGTTCCACCAAATGCAGCTGGTGGGATGTCTCGTGCTGGATGCGAGTGGTCTTTCAGGAGTATTTGTACGTTGGCACAGGGACAATGGAACCCAAATACGACAGTGACACATATCCCAACTCGATCGATTGGAGAGACATGGGAGCCATTACAGATGTACGACGGCAAGGTAAGTGCGGACTTGACAATATGGTGTGATGCCTTTGTTGTGTTTGTTTGATTGGATTGAATTGCCTCTCATGATACATCACTTGCAACATTTCAAAACACAGGGGATTGTGGCGCTTGCTGGGCAATCACCGCAGTCGAGACCATTGAATCGGCCTACTTCATAGGCACGGGCTCACTTCTGGACCTCTCCGAAACTGAAGTAATCTCGTGTACAGACTCGTGTAACATGTGCTTTGGCGGTTGGCCCCAGGATGCATACGACTACGTCATGGATCACAAGGGCATCATGTTGTCCAATGATTGGGGCTACGACGGAGACACTCTGTTGGCGTTGTCGCAGAACATGGAGGCAGACGACAGCGAGCTTGACGGTGACATGTTTGGATCTTACATTAGCGAGAACTGTCCGGCATCGCAGGGTTCCGGAGATGGTGGAAATGACGGTTCCAGGTATGGCAACATCAAAGGATATGGCTTTGCCACAGATAGATGCGTATGCTATTCGGATGGATCGGGATGTGATTGCGACAACCAAAACGAAGGACTTGCGGTAAGGAACCTTGCAAGTTATGGCCCAGCAACTGTCTGTCTCGATGCCTCCGTCTGGCAAGACTACTCCGGAGGCATCATCACGTCTTCATCGGGCTGCAATCCGCAGTTTCTGGCAATGAACCACTGTGTGCAAGTGGTAGGCTACGCGTACAATGATGGAAGTAGTCAGGCAGACGATCAAGACGAAGGAGGCAGCGGAGACTCGGGAAGTGGCAGCAATGATTCTGGTTCGGGTAGCGGTGACGGTAATGACAGGGTTGGCTACTGGATTGTCCGTAACCAGTGGTCACAGAACTGGGGTATGAGTGGGTACGCCTATGTTTCAATGGGCGAAAACACGTGTGGGATTCTAAACGACATGACGCAAGCGTACATGGCTAACTGATTAGAAAACCGCTAAAACTTTACACAGATCCAGAACCAATTCTCCGCTTGTGCTAGCTACCGCTGTAGAAAGGCTGGAGTACCATTGGGAGCACATTGACTGACTCGACTCATGGTATCTTCGGCTGTGGGCTGACTGCTGGGTCGTTCGACTGAATCACGGTCCCACAATGCCGATTGCGGAACCAATTGATGTTTCGACAAATAACTGACATGGATTGAATCATGATAATACTCTTCTTCACTTCGCTTGAACCGGGATGCAGCCGTGATAAACTAAATGGTCCTTTCTTTATTGCTGATTGCTGTTCTCGTCCACCCTCATTCATTTGTGTTGTTGTTTCGGGGCAAGCAAGTTGCCAGTGGCAATCATTTCTACCACCAAAGACGCGGCAACGAACCCATAGGAACCAGTGACAAAGCATGCAGTGCCCATTGGGCCATCGCAGCGTCTAAAGGAAGATGAGTCATCGTTACACACTGGCGGGGGCACTTCAGTGGAGAAGACTGTCGGGATCTTCCACTCTCTCTTTTTCATGGAAACTTTAGCCTTTTCGGACAGTTTAAGCCCTCGTTCAAATCCATGGAACTTTCTCAAGTTCTTTCTACAGGTCGCCAGCAATCGATCATTTTCCACGTGGATCAAATCGTCAACTACGATTTTGGTGGGATCCATCCTTCCTGCTGCCGCTCCAATGGTGACAATAGGGATGCTTAGGTTGACACATGCCGCCAAGAGGGCTGTTTTCTCCTTGGTCCCGTCCATGGCGTCCAGAAGTGCTGTGGTGCTATTTCCACATTGGTTTTCCAAGATGTCATAGACATTGTCCGCTGTGACAAAGTCATGGATCAATGTGATGTTGCACTGTGGGTTGATCTCAATAAGCCTACGCTTCATTTCGTCAATCTTCAATCGTCCGACGGTGGTGGATGTGGCGTGCAATTGTCGGTTGGTGTTGGATATGCAAATGTCATCCAAGTCAATGAGTACCAGGTTTCCAATTCCACTACGGCACAATGCCTCGGCAGCCCATGATCCAACTCCTCCCAAGCCTACCACAACGACGGTAGATTGTGACAATCGGTCAATAACCTCCAAATAAGAAGGAGCAGTTGCAGATGAACCGGGAGAAGGAGTGGCTCCCTTTGCATACAGCCTGTCGGATCCGATAGATTGATGGATATTACATCAGGGTTAGTGAGGAAGGGCAGGAGTAAAGGAATGATCATCTAATTGGATTTCTATGTTAATCCCAACAGCTGACGATAAGATACCCCTTCCACACAATTCCTTCTCGTACCTGCCAATTCCCGCAAAACGTAAGTTTCTTTCTTCTGTAGCCATATCTCTCATTATATTACCCATATCACCGTTCATTCCCTCTTGGTTTTCTGGTACAAAGAGCTCGTCGGGAGCTGCCACTCCCAGATCCACATGGTTGTTCCGAGACCATTTCAGCACTGCCGTTGGTGAAAAGGATCGTATGGTGGCTGTCGACAGCAGAAGTAGAGACAGTAGCAGTGACGACATCATATTTATCTCTTTCACAATGTAGTGTTGCCGTCGAAGGTGTCCATTGGACTGCGCTCTGTGGTGATGAGTGAGGATCGAGTGGTGGGTGGTGGGTGGTGGGTGCATGGTGTTGGTGGTGAGAAGATGCATTGGCCAGTGTTTAGCGCCTGTGCGGGATGGAGAACGGTTTCAAAAGCTTCGCTGGCTTTTTAATCAAAAGGTTCAGGATATCCTTGCTGGCTTGACTGTATGCACGAATGAAGCCTCATTTTTCTAACGCGAACAGAACCCCAAACCGTGCGCCTTGTGAAGAACAAAGAAGCGCCTTGAAAGGAAACATTTTACCGGGCACGAGGCAACAGAACTGTGGCTTGATGGGTTGACTCTGTCAATCCCAGTAAATTATTTAGAATACTCACTTTTTGCTGCAATTGATAAAAAAAGTAGGATGCGCCTTGAATCCATCAACAGGGCGTGACACATGAGAACTGGAGCTTGGAGCTATCCAAAGAAGCAATTGGTCGATGCCATGGGAACTTCACCACGACTCTGGGGTCTTGATCCACAAAGTCTGCAAGATAATAGCTACCGGTAGCTAGACCGAGTCACTCTTCGCATAAAGTTGATTTGGAGCAAAATGAAAGAGACTGATTTGAGAACTGATCGGGCAGAGGCTGGCGACATGGCCCCTGCCACCGGCAATGGTGACCAAAACAAAGACGAACCTAATGAAGAAAAGAATGAAGAGATCAAGCCGCAAGCTTCCATTGCGGAAGTTTTCTCGTTTGCCAAGACAACCAAAGTGAAATTGCTCATTGTGGCAGCTCTCTTGGCGGCAATCGTTTCTGGACTTGTATTGCCAGCCTTTGTAAGTTATGACATATGGTGCCACTAGCAGAGTGAGTGAGGTCCCGGTAGATACCTCGACGACTAAACCTTTTCCATATCTTTCTGTTTAGGTATTCTACTTTGCAGAAGTGTTTGAAGATTTGGGGGGCGACCCCAGCTCTGATGAATTCCTCGGGAACATCCGGACAATGGCTTATAGCTTGATGATATTGGGTGTTATTGCCTTTACATTCATGTCCCTTCAAACTACTCTAATGGAAACTGCAGCGGGGGAAATGACCGCGGAGCTCAAGAAGCAGTGGCTCATGGCACTCTTAAGACAGGACATGGCCTACTTTGATGTCAAAGATGTTGCATCACAGGCACCCATCATAACCAACAATGGCAGGCAATTCAGAAGGTACTCGCCGTTATGTTCTGTACATCATGTATGACCGTCTCGTCATCGTCAACAGCCTTTCTCAACCATTCCCCTGTTTCTACTCTATCAATATTATCACACCACCGTACACAGAGGAGTTGGAGCCAAGTTGGTGGCGGGTGTTCAGTTCATAGTTACATTTGTGGGTGGAATTGCATATTCATTCTATGCCTCGTGGCGCACTTCATTGGTGCTCTTGGCCATTTCCCCCTTTATGACGGCCAGTGCGATGCTCCTTGTCAAGCTCAACACCACGACAACTGCAAGGAAGAATGAAAGTTATGCCAAGGCAGGATCAATTGTCAACATGACTGTCTCGTCCATTCGCACAATCCTCTCCTTGAATTCAGTTCAGGTGGTCATTGACAAGTTTGTCGAGGCCACCGAGGAGGCGTGCACGGGAGCTATTTCACAAACTCATCTGTTGGGATTCGCAAATGGATCCCAAATGGCAAGCATGCTGCTGGCGTTCATTCCGGTTATTCTCTACGGAAGCTACCTCATGTACACGGATGTTCGTGAGACTGGTTGTGACCCGTCGGGAGCAATTGCAGGAAACGAAACCTGTGATCCGGCTGGGAAGGATGTCTTTGGAGCCTTGATGGGAATAACGATTTGTGCGTCCGTCCTACCTCAGGTGAGCCAACCTACGTCTAACCCTTCGGGCCTGTCTTGGGCAATGGTCGATGAGTCGCTCACAGATCACTTTTTGTACGATAGGTTTCTGTGGCTATAGAGGCAATCTCGAGTGAGTATTTGACACGAGCGTGTTTGCTTTGCGTGTAGTACGGCATTGTGAATGCTGGGTTTCTCATTTGTGTTTACCCTTGTCGAAGGCGCGAGAGTGGCATGCTTCCCAGCGATCGCCGCCATGAACCGCACGATCAGCGGAGGGGAAGGCAACAACACTTCGTCGTCCCAGGAAGCAAGCGAGGAACACGGTCCAATTCGAAGAGGAGGTAGTACTCTTCCAAAGTACGAGATTGATTCGTCTTCTGAAGCAGGACTCAAGCCCCAGAGTGTATCTGGCTCCATCCGCTTTGACAATGTTTCGTTCGCGTATCCAACGAGGATGGAGTCTGAAGTCTTCAGCGGCTTCTCACTCGACGTGGAAGCAGGGAAAACCGTTGCATTAGTCGGCCCAAGGTACGTCGAGCCTTCGTCGCTTCCTGTATCTGTTTACCAAACCTTTCTAATGAGCCTCTAGTGGGAGCGGGAAATCGACAATCGTCCAGGTGCGTCTCCGAATTCCTCTTTCATTGCCTGCGAACACCCTAGAATCGCCCCTCAACAGTTCATGTCTATGCATCTCATAGCTCATCGAAAGGTTCTACGACCCCGTGTCGGGTCTCATTACGCTTGATGGCATTGACATTAAGTCGTTGAACGTCAAGTGGCTAAGGCAGCAGATTGGATTGGTGAACCAGGTACGTCGGTATAAACCAGTCGATAATAAATCTGAATCGAAAAGGCGCAATGAGCTCAAGACAATTCAATGCCACCACAAAGGAACCCTGCCTGTTTCCCATGAGCATAAGAGACAACATCAAAGTCACTTGCCCTGATGCAACTGATGAAGAAGTCGAACAAGCTGCAAAGACAGCAAATGCTCATGAGTTCATCATGTCTTTCAATGAAGGATACAATACACAGGCAAGTAGCATGTTTTGACTTGGATTTGGGATGGTGCTGTCGGTATTTGCTCTATACTCAAGTATACCGCGTTTGCTTTCAGGTTGGCGACAAGGGATCACAATTGTCTGGCGGTGAGTTCAGAGGAAAAAATTGACATCGTGCATGTATTGGGACACAGAGTATCTCATCTGCCTCGTCCGTCACGATTCTGAATCTCGCGACCTACAGGCCAAAAACAACGCATTGCCATTGCTCGCGTTCTCCTGAAGAAGTGCTCGATTCTACTTCTCGACGAGGCCACCAGTGCCCTTGACTCTGAATCCGAGGCCGTGGTGCAACTGGCAATCGACAACCTGATGAAATCTCGAAACCTTACCACAATTGTGGTTGCTCACCGTCTTTCGACTGTAATGAATGCAGATGTCATCGCAGTCGTGGACGGCGGCCGGATTGTCGAACAAGGGAAGCATGACGAACTTCTCGCGAAACCAGGCAAGTACTTTGAGCTAGTCAAAGCACAACAGCTGGACAAAGAGAAGCCGGATGATGGAAGCGGTGGTAACGAAACCGACACAGAGCCGGCCTCCGCATCTCCAAGCAGAGCAAGTAGTTTCATGGAGAACGGAGAGGGCGCAGACAGCATTGCTCCCATCATTCGCCTAAATGGCGTGAGCTTCGCATACCCATCTAGACCAAAGAACACTATCTTCCACCACCTGAACCTGTCCATTCGAAAGGGGGAGACTCTTGCGTTTGTTGGGCCGTCAGGTACGTGCAGGAATTTCGCCCCTTATCGTTGAAACACTTTTTCCTGCCATACCCATGTCCCACCGTTTGTCCCGCAACTCGTCGATCACAGGCCATGGGAAATCAAGCATAATACAGCTTCTCGAAGCCTTCTATCGTCCGACTGAAGGAAAAATTGACTTCCTTGGACATGACATGAAGGATATCAATGTTAGTTGGATGCGAGATCAGATTGGGTTGGTAGCTCAAGAACCCACCATGTTTGACCTTACCATCGCCGAGAATATTCGCTTTGGCTGCCAAAATGCAACGCAAGCTGACATCGAAGAGGCCGCAAAGAAAGCCAATGCCCATGACTTCATCGCAAAGTTCCCGCAAGGCTACAATACTCCGATGGGAGAAGGGGGGCAACAGGTTTCGGGAGGGTAAGTCTGAGGAGTGGGTTCGTAAGTCAATTTGTGGACAGGAGCTCTGACACGGGGCAATTCCTCCATTCTTAGCCAAAAGCAGCGAATTGCAATTGCTCGGTGCCTTGTCAGAAAGCCGAAAGTGATTTTGCTCGACGAAGCAACATCTGCTCTTGATTCTGCCTCCGAAGGAATCGTGCAAGAAGCCCTTGACAAGATCATGGCTGATGCCAATCAAACGACCATTGTTATTGCGCACCGGCTTTCTACAATCCGCAACGCTGACCGTATCGCCGTGATTGCGCATGGTCGGGTCGTAGAAATTGGCACGCACAACGAGTAAGTATGGGCTGCTGTATATCTTTGCCTTCGATCCTCGGTATCGTGATTCTCTGATGATTGAAACTCTTCACGTCTATACCTTAGACTGATGGCCAGGCCCCATGGTCAATACCGTCGACTCCAGTCGTTGCAAAACCTCGACGAGGCAAAACACTCTAACGCATCCACAGGTGGTGTATTCTCCAGCGTCTCAGAATCCACGAAAGTAAAAGGACAAATCAAAGAAGAAACGAAGAATAACAAAGAGGAAGAAGTTGGCGATGTAGGCGCTGATCGTGCCAAGACACTCGCGGCACGGGCACGCTTGTTGGGCCGTGAAGACTGGCCCTTCTACATCCTTGGAGGGGTTGGTGCGGTTATGGCGGGATTTTTCTTTCCTGCTTTTGGCTTTGTATTTGCTGACATGGTCGACGTCCTGTATTATCCTGTCTTGCCTTGTAATGCAACCGCGGAAGTGTGCTCGGAAATCTGGGACAGCGTCGCAGACGACATGAGAGACGACTCCCAACGAGTCTTTTACGAAGTCTTGACAATCATGGTGATCACCTTGGTGGGCAACATGCTGCTGTTTTATGGTTTTGGAACGGCTGCCGAGAGAATGAACAAGCGAATCCGAGACGCCGCATTCAAGAGTCTTGTTGTCCAGGAGGTCGGATGGCACGACCTACACCCTCCTGCAGCCATCGTTGCACAGATGGCCGAGGATACCGCGATGCTTCATGCTTTTGCGGGAGAGCCTATCCGAACATTTTCCATATCGGTTTCCAGCGTTCTTGTTGGCCTGATCATCTCTTTCGTGTACATGTGGTAGGTATATCGATCTGCAACGACCATTCATGGTGTCTTTATATATTCGCACTGCGGAAACCTCTCATCGAGTGTCTCTTCCTTTTCCATTTGCAGGCCCTTTGCTCTGGTATGTCTTGGCATTCTTCCGTTCATGGCATTTGGTGCCGAGATGGAAATGGCCATGTACAACGGCGAAGATGAGGGAGATGAAAGTGACGACCACAAACACTCGTCCAGCCAGATTGCTGTTGAGTCTATCAGCAATATTCGGACTGTGGCAGCTTTGACGCTGGAACCGGATCGTTTATCCATATATTCCCAGTCGCTAGCAGAAGAGGACCCCACACCTATCCGTAGCAACTTTATCAAGGGTTGCTCAATCGGTTTAGGCCAGTTTGTTCAAATGGTGAGTGCTGTCTTGGTGACGGCTTTGCAATTGGCATTGTAATACAGCATGGATGGTCGTTTCACAAATGCGTGTCCTCTTTTATCGCTCCTGTGGCTTGCAGTGGGGTATGGCATTGATGTTCTGGTGGGGTGGTTGGCTGCTGCGAAATCACGGGGACTCGTTTACCTATCGAGATTACCTGATCTCGATGTTCGGTCTCTTCTTTTCTCTGTACGGCTTGGCGCTTGCATTTGAAGGCATGGTGGACAAGGACAAAGCCAAGCTCGCAGCACTCCGAGTGTTTGAGCTTATTGATAGGGCCAGCCTGATTGACCCACTCAGTGAAGAGGGTATGAAGGATTTGTGCTACGACAGCGTCACTGGCATGAGTTCGGAAGACTTCAAATATGACGACCTTACCTCTGACGGTGTCATGCATTCCTTGATGGCTGCCAATGAATTCTTTGTCTAAAGCTGCAGCGTACGTTCTCTTGAATTGTTTCTGTTGTGCTTGTCCGATGGGCCGTGACGGTACCGGTAGAGTGAACCGTCCTCGTCTTATCCGAGACATACCGGTACCGTCGTCCATTGTCCATGAAAAGTACATGTACGATAACTTCAGTAATATAGCATTGAACATCTACAAGTAGTCTTCTTTCGCTTACACAATGAACATGCTACCAGGCCAGGCTTTTCTCTTCATAGGCCGCTCAAGGGACTTTCGAAAGGGATTGTCCTGTCCACATCAGCGGACAGTCATGTGCTGCACTCTGTTACAAGTCAAAGTGCAAAGGAAGTCCCAGCAGACGGCTCGAGCTTCGACAACCAGGCGCTAGCGAGTCTTTAGGAAGGATGGTTGCAATGCTCAGAAGGAGTTTTTGCAAAGGAGGCATCTCAGGTGGATACGGTATTCTCCCTCGGACTGAAGCTCAAGAAGCTTATCCGGCTTACCGTACTTAGTACCCGGTGTTTCCCTTGGATCAGGCGACGTGTCCGACTGGTTCCAAAAGCAAATTAGATCTTGGGTGGGACAGAACACAGGAAAACAAGAATGCGATCAAAAGAAGCTGTCAGCAGCCACGCACACTGGTTCTTGTTGTTCCTGCAACCTGCAGCGCCGCGTGGGCATTTCTATTCTTCTATTCTTCTCATTATCAATCAATCCGACCATGAGGGTATTGAGAGGTTTACTTCCGGTCGTGGCGGTGCAACTAGCCTTGCTGCCATCCTTCTGTTTGGCGGTCGAGGAAACAAGCGAGGAACGAGAGTTATCATTTCTACCCAGCACTGACGAAACAGAAGTTCATGATGTTCTGTTGGAGATTTCCGCCGCCACAAGTCAGGAAGACTTTGAGTCTGATGTGATTCACGGGAACGTCCGAGGAGGAAGAGAACTTGCTACATGCTACAGCTATGATGACTGCGGCAGCTGTTCTGAACTGTCGCGTTGCCATTGGTGCGATCATGACCAACGTTGCCATGTCAAGGGCTCCTTTTCGGGTTGCTTAGAGGGCAGTACGTGCTCCAGGGGCGACGATGACAAGAAGGACGCTTGCTCGCAGCACTCTACTTGTTCTGATTGCGGAAACTCTCATAGCTGCCATTGGTGTGCGCACGACGATTCCTGTCACAGTATCGGCAGCATCTACGGCTGTGTCAAAGGGGTGGATTGCTACTCGAACGATCGTTGTCGCCGCAAGGAACCAGAGCCTCTGGCTGCCGAGAAACAGACATTTACCAACATGGGATTCTTTCCATTGGGTGTTGCGGCATTCATTTCCAGTCTTTTACTGTTGTGTGCTTCCTCTTGTTTGTTCTGTGCCTGCAGAACAAGAAAGACACATGGTAGCGGACATTATGAATTACAGGCAGAGGACGCCGGTTATGCGCTGTTGACATGCGAAGAGGAGTCGGCAACATCATCATCCACCGAACCAGAGAATGAGGTACCACAGGACAAACAACCGGCTCCGGTACCCAATGTAGAAGAAGCCCTATCTCCAGAAGAGACCGGTGCCCGCGCCGAGGAAGACCCAGAGAAAAATTACCAATCCATGGAGGTCGAAGAACCACAATCGCAAGGGCAACAGGAAGCTACTCCTCTGCTCACAGGAGGAGCGCAAGATAGTTCAGAGGAAATTTCTCAAAGCCCTACAAAGTGTGCGAGGAGGTTGCTGCATGTCTGTACTGGTTTCTATGTCCTGGCGGTAGTATTCATTGGAAGTCTCACCTTCGGCGCCATTCGATTATACCCCAAGATTCCAGAATACTCGGTCTGCAACGATTCCGTGGGCTGGTCCAAGCTGTTCGAAAAGATGGCTACCGGAAATCTTATGGTGGACTTTGAGGTTCTCATGTCCATTGAAAACGCCAACCATCTGACCGTTGCACTAGACGAAGGACACGGTCTCTTCAAGTATGATGGTACTGTTATTGGAAGCTATACAATTCCTCCAGTAAAAGCGTCCGCCATGGCCATCACAGACGTTATGATTATTGCGACACTGCACCCTCCGAGCTGGGAGGCAATCGCGTTGGCAAAGGAATATTACGATGGAAAATTGGTGTTGGAAGTAGATGCCGACGTGGTTGTGAGGACGCCGTTCTTCCTCAACTATTCACAAGCCGTCTCCGTGAAAGACCAGGCCGTCAACATCAATGAAGAATCGGATCGTCATCTGTGCTCCTGCCAAAAGTGGGATGGCAGCAACAGCACCCTCTTTGTTCAAGTCAAACATTTCTTGGATGGATTGTAGTGGCTTGTGTGCATGTTTCAAAAATAGAAAAAGAATGAAGAATTAGGCTACGTTTTGCATTTGAAAGTTTGTCTACTGGTAGCTAGGACCAATTTTCCTTTGAAGGATTGTTGATGGAAATAATGTCCACACCGTGATCAGCAACTCCCAACACTAGAGACCAATGCAACCTGCTCCCACTGAACACTTCGGATTCAATAGCAAGCTACAATACCTGTGCATAGCTGCCGGTGGCTAGCGGTACTTCCGTAATAGCTGCTACAGTAGTGCCACCGAGCCACCGAAACAGCAAAATTCGCTCTAGAGGTGGAGATGTGGAGATATCGAGATATCTGTGACTGTTTTGTGGTTGTTAAATCTTTGATCTCCATTGACATAAGTATCTTTAATCCTTTGTTCTCCATTTTTAAAATTTACAGTCTTTGCAGTCACTATGTCACAATCTATTCGATTCACGATTGAATCTCCCTGTTTCGGTACATTTACACGGACACCGGGTCAGTATTTTCGTATTTCGTCTCCCGGAGACGACTTGCTTTAGGGGTAAGGGTACTGTTGGGGGCAGAGGTTTGAATTATACCCGGCGTGCAATACTTAGAGGCCTCTGTAGAAGTCTACGTATTTGACTAGTATTGTATTGACGGGATACAGTCAACGCATGTACATGCACATGAAAGTCGCCTCGCTTTTCACACAAGTTTCGCATGAATGAGCTCGAGCTTCACATTTTTCGCATGAATGAGGGATCACATTTTTTGCATGAATGACGAGGGAGCCGGGGCGAAGCAGAGAAAGGGATGAGCGCGCGGAGCGCGCGAATACTGTTTCAATAAAGCGAGTTAGGTGTTGGTAATAAAAGATTTATGGAAACGGAGACGAGCCAGGAGGCATATCAATTTTTATTCCCTCTTTTCCTTGAGAATGTCCGACGTGAAGGCAACAATGCAGGCCATTTCGTTTGGCTGTATTACATAGTACTGGTACCGTACCAACAACACGAAAAGGACAGTACGTTGTTGCAACTGGCCCGAAGCGAATGCCCACAGTTCGACAAAGATGATGAAATATAGCAGTAGTCGCCGAGTGCTGGAAGTGTCGAGGGTCCCAGTTCCTCGCGCAGTTCCGTCGTCTAATACTCGAGTGATGAGGGATTTCTGTGGGTCTGTCAACTCGTCTACCGACTCCATGATGGCGGGTGATGACGATGTATCCACCGACTTCACCAGTGCGGTGGTAAATAGCTCGTTGCGCCGATCCATGAGTAGTGCATTGAGCTCGGGGGTGAAGCCCATTGTTCCACAAGAACGGAGGAGCGACAACCTTGAGCAGTTGACAATCCATAAACTTCGCTTCGAGATGGTGGGATTACACGGGAGAGAAAAGGAGGTTCAGACGCTGCGCGACTGTTTGGATCAGGTTGCCTCTTCAGATAGCATTGGCTGTACCCAACAAGGGCACTTGATCTTGGTGTCAGGAGTCAGTGGTTCCGGAAAGTCAAGACTTGTTGAAACGCTCCGTCTTCCGACCATCCAAAAGAATGGCGTCTTTGGTCGAGGGAAATTTGACCTCAGCAGGAGGAATCAACCGTTTTCCGGGGTCTCTCGGGGATTCACAGAGATCCTTGACTTCCTTCTCAACACGGATTTGCCCGGCAATCCTCTGATCTCCGTCAGGAAGGAACTTGAAACAGAGCTTGGTTCGGGACTGCCCCCCTTGACACGAGTTGTGCCAATGCTGGCAAAAGTTGTGCCAACAAGTGTTGCACTAGACACTGCAACCCAACAAACTGAAACAAATGACGCAGGCACCAAGAATCAAATTCGTTTCGCCTTTCTGAAGCTTGTGCGGATCTTGACGCAGCACGTCAGTCCAATTGTACTTGTCCTCGATGACCTTCAATTTGCTGATATCGACTCGCTTGAGTTACTGAAAGTCTTTATGACAGATCCAAAAGATGTATACCCCAAGCTTCTTGTCGTGGGAATCTACCGTGCCAACGAGGTTGATGAAACTCATATTCTCCATCGATATCTCGAAGACTTTGATACGAGAAGCCAGGAAGATGATTTCAACCTTTCCAAAGTCGAGGTTGGCGACCTGGGCCTGGAGGCAGTCCACAGGATCATACAAGATCTTCTGGCAACTGACAACGATGAAAGAACAATCAGCCTTGCTCAGATTTGTCACAGCAAAACACACGGCAATCCTTTCTTCCTGAACCAGTTCTTGGCAATGCTCTACGAAACACGGCTGCTAGAATTCAACTTTGCTACACTCAGTTGGGTGTGGAATGACGACGAAGTCAAATCCCATGCTAGAGCCACAGAAAATGTGAGTCATCTGTTGAAGGAGAAAATGAAAACGCTGCCTCCCGTTCAAACCGAGATCCTGACGGTCGCTTCCTGCCTGGGGGCGACGTTCAATCAACGCGACCTGGAACTCATCTTGAGAGGATCCTACAATTGTACTGGTGACCAAGATTTTGACAACGTCTTTAACGAAGGCCTCGTGAGGCTCAAGGACGAAAGCTTCCTTGTGGAAGTAGTGGAGGGTTTGGGGCGAGCCTCGCCTAAGCTCACGTGGTCGCATGACAGCATGCAGGAAGCTGCCACGGAGCTCCTGTCAGAGACAGATCGGCTCTTGCTTTATAGGCGGTCCGGAGAGTTGTTGATGACAACGACAATGGATGATGAAGAAGATGGTTCTAAGCTTTTTGTCGCCGTCGAATTGCTCAACAAATCCAACTTGGATGAGATGGACGAAGCTGCACGGGTAAGACTTGCCCAGCTCAACCTCACGGCATCTCAGAGAGCAATCAAGGTTGCTGCTTACAGCAGTGCTGCGAAGTACGCTGACGAAGGTATCAAGCTCTTGCCCGACAATGCCTGGGCAGATCATTATGAGCTTTCACGACCTCTGCACTCGATCGGCGCCAGGGCACATGGGCTTAGCGGAAATGTTGGGATCATGGAAGAGTACTGCAACGCTGTCATCGCACAAGAGGGAAAACCCTATGAAGATAAATTCGATGTGTATACTACCATGATAGAAAGCATGACACATCATGAGAGGGTACAGGATGCGTTGGATCTCATGCTCGGAATTCTGAAGCAGAATGGATGTCGGTTTCCAAAGAGCACTGCCTCTATTGGTCTTCAGACTGTTTCCAACCTCTTACGAGTAAAGCTCACAATGAAGTCTCGCGATCCTTCAAAGCTGAAGCCCATGAATGACCAGAGAAAGATCTTTTTCATGAGACTGCTAAGAAGCCTCGTCACTTGCATGTACCTCGTGAATGATGGCCGCATGGCAATGGTGATGTTCAGAAGTCTCAACTGGACCATCAAGTATGGATACTGCAACGATTCTCCTGGAGCGTTTGCATTGGTTGGCATTGTTTTGACAGGTGTCCTGAATGACCTTGAAGGCGGCGCCCTTTACGGCGAGCACGCCATTGCTCTGCAGTCTCGGTTGGGTTTCACACCTTCTTCGAAACCTGCAGAGACCATGCATAATGTCTACGTGTTGCTTTTCTCCTGGACAAAACTTCAGCAGAGCCTTCTCAAGCCCATGATGCAAGCCTATGAAATTGGTCTTCAAACCGGGTAAGTGACAAAGGGGCAGACCGAACCGGTACCAGCTAGCTTTACTTGCAGCATGGCAAACTCCTTTCTCACCTATTTGATGCCTTGAAATAGGGAAATTGGCTTTGCGCTCTTTCATATACAGAATTGGCTGACGTTCAAGTTTCTCACCGGTAGCCAACTGGATACATTGAATGAGAACTTTGGGACGTATCTGAAGCAGATGGGCGACCTCAAACTAGATGTTTCCTTCAAGATTTGCTCTATTTTTCGTCAGACCATTTTGAACCTTCTAGGGAAGAACAACCCAGATGATCCGATGCAACTGTCTGGGGATTCGTTGAGCAAAGACGACCTGCGGGCTCGTCAACAAGAGCCTTTAATGAAGACAGTAGTCCTCTACAACCAGGGATTGTTGAGGACTTTCTTCGGGGATCATGTTCGGCAGGCAGACATCCTTTTGTCGCTTGGACATGACTATCTGGGTAAGGCAATCATGGCATCTCCCCTCTTGCCGCAAGATGCCTGCTGGAATGGAGTCTCCTGCTTTGCTGCAGCAAGGTCTACCGGCAAGAAGAAGTATGCCAAACTGGCAAACATTTGTCGCCGTAAGATTAAACTGTGGTTGGAACGAGGCAATCCGAATGTCAAGCACTTTGACTCTTTGCTTGACGCCGAGTCAATGGCGTACAGAGGCAAGCCCTATTTGTCAGTCAAACATTACGAGATGGCGATACTGTATGCTGCGCGTGGTGGCCTTGTGCAGGATGCTGCGATCATTAGTGAAAGACTGGGTGAATTCCAGTTGCAGGTTATGAAGGACACTGAGGAAGGGAACTATCGAATACGAAAGGCATCCAAGTACTGGCAAAGCTGGGGGGCCCGTGCCAAGGTTGCGGATCTAAAAAAGAAGTATCCAGATGTCTTCCAATCCACATCAGAGATGCCCGCAACGGAAATCTTTCTTGGTGCCTCGCACAAATCATCGTCTTTGACGTCATGAACAAATAAATGGGACGAGCCATCTGTCTGGCTCCTTGCTGGCAAGGTCCACCGGTGTCTCGAGTTACTCAGGGTGAGAATCGTAAGACTAGATCTAGTACACTTACTTGATGAACACTAAAACGGGAGTACCGATATCTCTCTCGCAACCATTGCTGGCGGCGAGTGGTGTGGTGAGTGGAATGGGTGGGTTTACCGTGGCACCGTGGTGAAACAAGGGGTGCGAGCGCGCAAGGTGGATAACTGTGATTTAAGGTTTGGGTTCAGTGATCGTATTGGCGTTTTAGCAAAAATCCAACGGCGGCGCGACCCAACGCGATCGCCCTCCATTGTTGGTCCATAGCAACCCATCTGCCTTTCTATCTGTATCTACCATTATCACGTCTCCTTTCCATCAGATTGATCATCCAAACAGTGTTCAGACCAAGATGAGCAGCGCGGAGGAGGCAGCCCGAAAAGCACGTGAAATCGCTGCGAAATTGATGGGCGGGGGCGGTTCCTCGCCTACAGCATCGGCCCCTGCCCCTGCTACTACTAGCACTGGGAAGCGCAAACGATGGGGTGTTGCTCCTTCGGCTGTTGCAGACGCCAGTGGTGGTGCTAATGCAGCCCTGCCAGGGTTGGATGCCATGGCCAAGAAACTCAAGCAGGAAGCAGAGCCAGTCCAGAAACGACTTTGGATTACTTCATGTGTCTCCATAGAGCGACCAGCATGGCATTATGTGTCGTTCATGAGCCCAAGATTGGACGAAATCATCCAAAAAGTCAGCAATTTGCTCAAGACGGATCCCAAAGAACTGGAAATCTCCTTCAAAGGACGAGGGTCTTCACGGGAGCCGCCTCTCCCTGGAATCCCAGAAGAACCGTTGCATGTGTTTGTCAAGGGGCCCAAGGAAACCGCGGAAGAAGCGGAACTGGAAATTGACACACTCTTGCAGGAAGCTGAAAAGGCGGAAGTCACCATCGATATCACCCAGGAACCAGAATATCTAGCAGCAAACAACGAAAGCGCAGGACCAGAAAATGACCGGCAGCTTGCTATTGTTGGAGGGCAAGGCCACAATGGGTCCTACCGGCCTGCTACCGTTGCTCAGCTCATTGGCGGAAACGCAAACCACCCTGCAGCTTCGAATAGCGGGGATTGGCCAGCCGAAGAAGTTCATGTTCCGAATGGTATATTATGATTTTGTCATGTCTTGTGTCTCCTGCGGCTTTATCATTTGCCCTCACTTATGTTGTCTTTTGTGTGTGTAGGAGTTGTTGGATTCATTATTGGGCGTGGAGGAGAAACGATCACATCCATGCAGGCACGTACGGGAGCCAAGGTGCAGATTCAAAAGGAACACGAGCTTCAGCCAGGACAAACGATGCGAATCATCACGGTCAGTGCACCCACAAAGGAAGCAGTCGAACAATGCAAAACTATAATCACCAGCATGGTCGAAGATCGAGTTGGAAAAATGGGAGGCTTTGATCGTCGAGGATCGTCAACCATGGGAGGTGAACGCGACAGCAAGGTCCAAGCAGCGTTGGATCAAGGTCACGTACTCAAGACCGTCGAAGTACCCGACAAGGTGAGATCGTTGTAGCGTTGGCTTTGTTTTTTCTTTTTCGTCCCACATCAGCCGTACTCAAGATTTGCTCCTGTATCAAATCATTTAGGATGTGGGTCTTATTATAGGAAAAGGTGGAGCTACCATTCAAGACATCCAGAATCGAACAGGGGCGTCAATTCAGATCCCACAGTCTGCCAGTAACGGCGGCAGCAAGGCGGATGAAGCGATGCGAACTGTGAGCGTTACGCACCCCAATGAAACTGGAGCACAGGAGGCTGTGACCATGATCACTGCCATCTTGGCGTCGAAAAAGTCGGCCAATGAAGGAGGAGGAGGCGGTGGTGGAGGTGGTGGTCCTCAAACTACCATTCAAGTCATGGTAAGTTCACCAGTTGTCGTGGCTCACGGCCACACGGTACACTATCGCAGATTTGATCATGGCGTGGTTGCTTGTGTTTGCATTCATATTGCCGTGCACTAGGGGTGCGGCATTGCCGAGAAACGACGTAAATTCAGGGGTTTGACTAACAAATTCTTACCTGCACGATGATGATTTGTTCGATGGAATTCATCAGATTCCCGATCAGGTACGTGGATTGACACTCATGTGATAGGCTTGTCCTTCTTGATGCCACAACCTCCTCACTCTTGTTTCTTCAGGATGTTGGGCTTTGCATCGGCCGACAAGGTTGCGTCATCAAGGAAATGCAAAACAAAACACGTACTCGAATTCAGATCCCAGGACAGCCGACTCCAGGACAATCACATCGAATCGCCACAGTGTCTGGGACGACTGAAGCTTGTGAACAGGTGCGACAACTGATTGAACGGATCTCTGCCGAACAGAGTAGCAACTGCGTTACTGGCGGTGGCGGACCCGGAGGTGGCGGTGGCGGGTACAACCAGTATGGTGGAGGTGGATACGGCCATGGAGGCCAGCAGCAGGGTGGGCAGCAGGATTACTCCGCAGAATGGGCCGCGTACTATGCAGCTCAAGAAGTGGCCCAAAAGCAACAACAGGCACCAGCACCAGCACCTACTCCAGCACCCGCCCCAGCACCCGCTAGCGATACTTACTATGAGCAATTCTTTCGCTATGCCTATTACTATGGAGAAACTGCAGCAAGGCAGTACTACGGTGCTTGGTCTCCCGCGCCAGGAACGCCGAATCCGTACGGAGTCAACCCTGATGGTGTGACTGCTCCACCTGAGTCTGGAGCCCCTGCAGGCCCATCGGCACCAGCTCCGGCGCCTTCACCACAACCCGCTCCTGCAGCAGCTGCTCCCTCGCGAGGTTCGTTTCGGGACACCAGCGTTCGGAAGGTTTCCAATCTGCCAGCTTGGATGACTCGAGGGCAGAAGTAGGATTAGAAGGTAGAGAATCAAGGCAAAGTAAGGAGAACCGAAGGAGGAGGCATGAAAAGCAGGTTGAATTTGACAAAGAATTTTTTGGCGGAACGGCAAGTATGATGCAACGAAAGACAGTGAGTGAATGATGTGATGATTGCTTGTCAATCTCTTGCATCATGAAAATTTCAGGAGATGGCTGGATGAAACAGTTTATATGCGGTCGGTGGAAATGGTTTGGACCAGTTTTGATGCAGGTCATCACTTTGACTGGAAATGGTAACGAAACGAGCAAATGTGTCTTGAAATGATTTTGTCATTCATCGAAAACACTTTGCTCTTTCCTCCAACAGTATTATTGAATTATTTTATGTTTGTGTGTGTACCAGTACCTGTTTTGTATCTTTCGAGTCTTTTGCTTCGAAAAGAAACAGCTGAAGGATTGGACTCCAACATGGTTAAGTATCAATCCTATGCTGCCGTCTTCTACGTTGCTTTGTTTTGCTGCTCGTTGTGTACACGTGCAAGTTGCCTAGTCCACGGGAGAAGGTGTTGCCCTGACAGAACCGTCGCGGTGTTTAGACCAGCAACAGGCCTGTTTGAGTGGAACAGTCGCTGTCTTTTGGGTTTGGTGCTCATCGTGTATCACGGAAGTTGCTGGTTCAGAACCTTTCTTTGTCTTCACCGTCTGCGCAAAGATTTCTTGGGGCTTGGTGTACACAACAATCCACCAATGCTGATACGTTCATTGAGGGTCAGAAAGTTGTTCAAAGGGTCGGATCGTCTTCAGGTTCTCATTCACTGCATGGCTTTGCCCTCCGTTCCGGTTTTGCTATGTTGGCTTCCGATGGCCTCGGCAAGGTCGTTCTATGACTTCTCCCTGCTGATGGCGCCAGCTATGAAGCGGATTCATTGAAGAGTACCCCTTGGGAGCCGCGTAGTTATGCAGACATGGATGACCGTTGGCACGAGATTTTACGTGTTTGTCATAGCTTTTGTCAGTGGCTGGAGCGAGCAGGGGCTTCCTGAAGGTTACATGCGTAGACGTCCTCGCGGTGTGAAGCCAAATTGATTTCCATCACAAACTCTCAGGTTGAGCTACTGAGTTGAGCACCGGGGTGGGTGCTCAGAGTTTGTCTTCAGAGCTCTACAATTGGTCCTTCGAGACAAGAAGGACGATTCCAGGTCGCAGAACGACACCGCCCATTTGCGATTGGCGCCGAAGCAGTCTATTTGGGAAGAAACGGCCAAACGCACAGCTCAAGATCTGAATTTTTTAAATGATTGCTACCTGAACACGGATTTGAGTCAGCGTTTTTAATGTTGGATGGATGGGGGGTTGCGAATGACGCTCCCGTTGCTTCAAGACAACAAAACAACTTTTGTCTCAGCTTGCATAACTACCTGTGCAGGAAGAGAATCTGGACTCCCTGCGTGCGCTGTGCAGCATCCAAAGATGGGCGCCGCTGAGGAATGGCGGGGCTGTAGCGCAGCTCTCACACCATCGTGAAATTTGGCACAGCGAACGTCCCGTCTGCGGTGACGGAACAATGAGAGCGCATCTACGGCACGTGGTTTCGGCGGTGTCGGATGGATCAGAACTGGAAACTCCGGGTCCAAATGTGAATTCAAAGTCGTAGTTCCAATCGTAGGAAGAAACATCGACTGCCTGAGGGTTGGATCGTGCCCGAAGAATGGCGTCAACTGCAGCACTCAAGAGGGCCATCTTCTCGGTTGCATTTGACGCCTTGGCAGCCACTGCACTTGGTTCATCGCGTGAAGGGTCTGTATAGCCTTTGGGCGTAAGTTGTAATAGCTTGTCAAGCTTGCGACGGATGTAATGGTAACGGTTCTTGACAGCATTTTCACTTCTACCCCGCACCAGCTTCGCTATCATAGACCACTTGGAGCCGATAGCATTGTAGAGGTGGCAGATCAGAGCATCCTCTGCCGGCAACCAACCCATGTCTTGTCCTTTTAGATTTGGCTGAAGATGATTCAAGTAGCGCTCGCGGCATTGCTTGCCCGTGCGACCTGCTACAGCCTGTGCCAGGACGGCCCACTTTAGCTCTTTCAAGCCAAATGCATTGATCGAATCGAGGAGAGTCTGGTCTTCCTCCGAACTCCAGTGTCGTGGACTAACCTTGGGAGAATAGCCATGTGGACTTTCAGTGTGAGGAAAATAGGGCTTCCCTCCGGTCATAGACGAGCAAAACGAGTCACCAGTCTTGTCGGGTTCACTCAATTGACCACTCGGGCTATCCTTCGCAGTAGTGCTTTGTTGCATCTCTGAGTCGTCGTGCGGGTCCGCAACTGGAGTGTCCCCAAAAATGTTCTCGAAACCTGTTTTCTCGTGCGTCGGATCAAACGAGGCACTGTCGTCTTCGGACTAAAGTGGGGAGTGCAGTAAGCGTATGCATAGTTTGGTTGCGCATAAAATAATATGGAAGAGATCAGCCGTAGACTCACCTTCACAAAAGAAAATTGCCCGTTACGAAAGATAAGGCCCCCGTCTTCATCGTCGACGCCGGGGCGGCCTGGAGACAAAAGCGCCCCTGCGCCCTGAACTGCATCCACAATAGGCGGAACTTCATCATCCTTGTCCTCTTCCTTTGTTGTGTCTTTGCAAGTGGGTTGGTGGCTGCGGGCGCAATCCGCAAACGGCGTCGACGAAACGACCAATGTCTCTTCATCATTTGCATCAAACAACACTCGATGTTCTTTGGTTTGCCAATTGAATCCTTGAACAGAACCAATCTGAAACTTCGACAATGATGGTCGATACACCGGGATAGATTTGCCTAGCAAGCATTGGCCACAAAGCAGACTTCTACGTTCGAGATCAGAGACTAGACGGCTCTTCGTATAGCGAGTCCAATCACTCTCGAGGCACTCTATCAGTTTTGTTCCACTTCTTCCGCATTTGTCGCAACTCATGGTTCGTTGAGAGTGCAAGGCCAGGTGCTCGTGGCTACTAGCTGGCTAGGGTGGACGTTGCACGGTTTACCTTTCTACCAGTTCGAATCTATGGAACAGAGCGATCTGTTGCAGATCGTTCACACGATGGACTTGTTCCGATCGTCCACGCTGGGGTGTGTCCTGGTAACGTGGCGTGGAACGATCCGAGGGAAACCAACCAGTCGTACCGGTTCCAGTGGTACGGTACCATACTGTGCCCTTACCGTAGCTCTCGGTGCATCGATGCATCAGTCTCGATTACTCGTTTGAAATTCAACCCATTGAGGTGCACATTTTGGGCTACCGGTACCTGGTTCTGGTACCGTTTGTACCGATCGCGGTACCGGTACATGTATCGCAAGTTATGCTGATACGGACAGCGGGTGCCAAGGCGATTCCCAATGCATTCCTTTACTTCCTATCAATGCAGAGAATCTTGCAGAGCAAGTACCAAAGCCAGTGCAATTGGAAGATCTAGTTAATATTAATCAAAAGCAAACAAGCCCTCCTCTTTCTATGTAGCTGTGAATGGTGTTTTCTTGACCAATCCACTGGAATGTGCATGTATGTACGAGCTAAAATCCAATTATAGCTCTTGTTTCGAATACATGGAAAACATCTTGCCATCTGGTGATGCCACTGTGTCGTATTATATCCATCTCTTATACCCCTGGACTCTAAACGCATAGCGTAAATTGTAACCTGGATTAAGCTGTGCCTCGATCCAAACTGAGTTAAAGAGCCAACCTTTCCGGTTCAAAGTGTATCACCTCTTGACTTTGTTGGTCGTGTTCGTTTTCATCTTGAAACGTAATATCGCTCAGATTGCTTGAAGACCTCACCAGGGAAAACGCCTTGATGACATCATTCTTATCCTTGTGTTGCTTGTTGATTTGAGATTGTTCGCTGCCACTTCGACAACCCCCTTTGTAGCGCATTGAATTGACATGGAGGGAAATTGGGTCCCCGCGTCCGACAATTAGAGAGGATTCTAGACTCTCTCTGCCACTGTTGATTACTTCATATCCCGTTGAGCTTTCGACGATTGTGGGTTTCTCAGCCGAGCTCGAGGAAGTCAGATGGATCACGTTGGGCATACTGCCGCCATGACAAACATCATCTCTGGATTCTCTCAAGGCGGGCGTCATGGTCGCTGACTAACAGTCGGAAAGAAAGACAAGTAAGGAGCTTCGATCGATTGAAAGCTGTTGCGAAGCAAAGCGTCCACTTGAAGCGACGAAAGGGAATTTCTGAATAACGTGCTCCTTCTTTGCCTAACTCAGAAGAACTTTGCTTCTGCGCTTGCGTCAAGATCAAGTGCTCATCACCTGCACCGTGATGTTTTTCGATTTTCGAGCCTCACACATGGCAGTGATACCATTCTGCGAATCTTTAGTTCCCAACGGCATCCGTTGCGAAGTGGCGATTATTAATGCCGTTCGGCGAAAACAACAATTATCCCATCTATTGTGTAACAGTGAGGCCCAGAGCGCTCGCATTGCCGAGCCCGTTTTCCCCGGTAGATATGTATGTGTGTCTCCTCCTAAACTTTTGTTTTGCCAGGAAGACAGTTTTGGGACTAAGAGCATCTTCTACGGTACCATCAGATTTCGTTTAGATTGGGTCATTTGAACACAATCTAAACCAAATTTGATCATATCTTGTTTCTATCACTGTTGTAGAAATGCTGTTTAGATTCCGTTTGGACCAAATTTAAACGAAAACGAAATTTTTGTTTAGATCAAGCCAATCAAAACGAAAAATTGCTCTCTGTTTTGATTTTGTCATGACCCCATTAACCAGTGAAGATTTAGGAAAAATCGTCCATGAGAAAAGGTACAGATTGAGTCCAGTGAGTCAATTGAACCAGAATTTGAACCAAAAACAAACCAGAATGATAGAGAATGACTTGGTGGCACCCCTTTCACACTGGGCAAAAATCAAAACAGAATTAGATCCTGCAGATCAAAACGAGCGGTAGAAAATGCTCTAATATTTTTTACAACCTTTTTTCTTTTTGGCGATTGTCTGAACAAAGCTGTTATGTGGATCTCACCCTATCCATCGCCGATCTTGGCCAATCTCGGCTCTTGGTCTCCCGGATCCCCGCCGATCTCAGCCAATCTCCCGCGAAGATGCCAATAGCAGAGATCCAAGATCCGAGAGCCAAGATCCGAGATCGAATTCACTAGGTTCCAAAACTCGAATCCGAAGGCGCCGCCAACAGCTACAGCTTAATGTACCAGTATATTTAGTATTTGCTCTGATGAACCAACAGCTACAGCTGACGATAGACCGATCACTGTTTGTTGGTTGTTGTCGACCGTTCGAAGCCACCATTGTTGAGTGTTTCGGTTATTGTGGGAAAAGGGCATAGCTTTCACTTTGAGATGGTTGATTGTTGAATTTATGGTGGAAACTGACTGACCGCTTACGCTTGGACTGGAGAGGCAGATGGACATCTTGTTTCGTGCGTCGGAGAAGTTCCGGCTGTTTACCCTCTCTTAACCTTCCGTTAGACAACAACCAGTAGACTAGCAACAAGTCCAATTTTCCATAATCTGGCTGGTGCAACAAATAGCCATGGGAATTGTCTCAGAATGTGGAAAAGTGGTGTTGCTGCTATGGATATGGCTTTTGTTGATTCATTCCCACAAACCGACAGTTGACAACACACATGGTTGGTTAAGAGAGGACCAACCAGTCGCGAGGGATGGCCACCGACTGATAAACATGATAAGCCACTCGTATCCTCCTCTTTTTCATTATTTTGATAGGCTATTCTATCTTTACTCTATCAAGATGATATTATCTCCTATTCTTTACAGTGGCTACACCTCTGCATGACTACTACTACTGCACCACCATGACAGGCTCCTCTTGTATGGTTAGCGACAGCGGCGGCGACAGGAGCTTCCGTTCGTTCGATCGATTCGATTCGGTTGGGAACGTTGGTTTTGAGTGTTGCCAGGTCCGATCTCGCCTTGGATCTCGCCATAGATCTCGCCTTGTATCTCGGCCAGGAGACCGGATTGCATGCAATCTCGGCCAATCTTGGATCTTGGTCTACTGGATCTACACTGATCTTGGCCAAGATCCAATCTCGGCCGAGATCGCATGCAATCCGTTATTGCCAAAACCAAAAAACAAAATTGCAACAGTAAATTCTAGTATTTTTTGTACGTAAAGTAAAATTTATGCCCCAAAACTGTCTTCTAGGGTTACTCACCATTTTTTCTTGATACCAAGCTTTAAAAACATGTTCACCAAGAGAAGTAACAATAAATCTTCTTTACTACCGGACTGGTTTGTCCTTTATGTCTCGAGACAATCGCGACATAAGCCCTATGTCTCGCGACGTCTCGCGACGTTTCGTGACGTCTAGAGAATTCCGATTTGTACTCAAATGTTTATAGACGTCGCGAGTTATCTCGCGACGTCTTAAATGTCTCAAGACATGTCTTTTTGTCCTTTAATTAAAAAGGATACCCACACAAATATCAGTGGCTTATGGCTCGAGACATTTGAGACAAAAGCCCAATGTTTTCGCGACGTCTAGAGAATTCCGATTTGTACTCAAATGTCTATAGACGTCTCGAGACGTCTCGCGACATCCTAATGTCTCGAGACATGTCGCGAGACATTGAGACATGTCTGTAGATTTAACAAGAGTTATAAATGGATTTAAATGATATTTACCCAAGACTGGAATTTACCGTCTTGAGATTATTTGGCAAGTAACCCAGGATGATCCGGCAATCCTAATTTGTGACGTTGGTTTCACGATTGAACAGTCCTATTGACCTCACAATTAGGCGATCGTTTCGGCGACCGTTTAGGCGACCGTTACAAATAGGCGATCGTTTAAGCGACCATTGCCGGTATTAGGAGACTATTTAGGCTACTGCTTGGATTTAAGATACTGTTGCTAGGATTTAACCCGTTTCTCGAAGAATTAGGCGATCGTTTAGGCGATCGCCTCAAAATAGGCGACCGTTTTGGATACTCACACCGGTTTTAGAAGACTATTTAGGAGACCGTCTCCCATAAGTCTCGCTTGTCAAACCTGCAACCATTCAGTCGTGATTCATAATTAACTTAGGCACTAATTTCCGGATCGTCCAGACCCAGTCTCGTCCTGCTAGACCGTGCCAGATCAAAAAACGAGCGCATGCCTCTTCACAAAACGAGCATATTCAAGGCTTCAAATGCCTGCTGATTCACGACTTCACACTCGTCTTCCCACGAACGTTAAGAACGCCAGTCGAACCCTGATAATTAAAAATCCTCACATTTCGTCTGCTGGCCCCTCAGTAGTATGCACCCACGTGTTGCTGAACAAATCTCCATTTCGCCGGACGCCACTGGACACGCGACTGAATCAGTCAAGGACACCCACGCCCGTCATCCAACAGGCAAGCGGCAGCATGATCCAGACGACCCAGACCAGCAAGCTCACCGGCACAGACGGTCTCTGAAAGCCACAGCACGACTGCAATCAGAAAGAATCCATCACGGAGGAAACGGCCAGGTATCCACATCTCGCCCCTTAGCAAACACCGCCAGAGCTCTGCAACGAACAAGCACAATAAGATGATGTCTCCTCCATCAGCCGACAACGAAGCAATACGTAATATGACGCTCAGCGACGATTCCTCCACAACGGGCGAAGAGGGCGTGGTAGAGAGCAGTGGTAGCAGCGACAGCAGCAACACAACGACCACTCCCCGATATCATTACAAAGGATGCCACACTCCACCAAAGGCCCCCAAGCAAATATTTGCTCGCTCAGCCGAGAAAATAGCACGCCGTAAAGGGCATATGCGCTGGTTGGATAAGCACCAGGGCGTGAAGTGGGACAACACCACGGATGTAATGGCTGGGTTGGATCGGTTTGTGATCAAAAAGCTCCGCAACAGCGCGTGCGAGATTATGTGGCAGTTCTTCCCAATGCGTAGCGAGGGATTCTCTTCGGCCACATACACTGGCCAAGGTGGGCTTGTTCGTGGTCCAGACGGAACCGTCAAGTTTCTGACGGCTGCCCACAACACTTGCAGCGAAAATGATTGAGAGGGGGTTTGGGAAGACCACTCGACGAAGTTCCGATGCTTCACTTTCAGAGGTCTTAGTGCTCGAATGCTTGAAATTCCAAGAGCTGGGTGGGAGCGAACTGGGGAATGGAGTGCAGCGAATACTCACGGACTCACACGAACCGACAAGGAAGGGAAGGAGTTGACATGGAAGTACGGTATCGACATTTCCCTCGGACCAGAGATTTCGGCCTCTGATGAGTCTGCGCAGCAGCTGCTGAAAATCATCAGCGTGAAGGACGTCGTGCCTGACGACTTTGTCTACACGACCGGTCTCGAAATAGGCATGGCAGTTTATACAGTGGATGGGCCGAACTAGGACGAAGAAATGATTGTGAATCGTGGCCAAAAAGGGTTGAACAAGGAAGTGCTTCCAGACATATTGGGGAAAGTGAAAGAACTGCTCATCTTTACTGGGCGCATTTTTAAACGCTTCTACGAGGATCATTTCGAGCACGACGTCAATGCTTTTGCAGGGTGCTCGGGTGGTCATTTGGTTGTTTTGCAGCATGCCCACCCCCATTTTGGTAAGATTCTCGGTGTCCACATAGGCAGCAAGGTTCAAATTGAAGACAACATTGCATTCAAAGTTGCTGGAGTCTTTGATAAGTTCTAAGAATTCACGGGCCCACATTAGTCTTCCTACCTATATATCGTACCAAGCTCCTTCGATCGTCTTTCGCGCTTCATAGTTTAAGTCCTTTCCCATGACAGCCAGGACGGAGCCCGGCACCACTCGGTTGACGCTTACTACTTGGCAGAACTGTGGCATTCCTTTGGGTTGGAATTGCAAGAGCCTGACCCCCTCATGCACAACGAGGGCCGAAAGCGTGTCGATCTCGTGTGGATAACATTTCCGCCACTGGACACCCTGGTTCCAGCAAGAGGACGTGGTGGTTCCAGCACTGGGTGGTTTTGGTGATAGAGGAGCAGTACTGTTGGATGCAGTTGCAATACACGGCTCTTAGCCTCATTCGCGACTCGATCCTAGATAGGGTTTGAGTTCGACTCATGACCGAGTCTCTCGTGAATAGTCATTTGAGACAGGGTTCCGGTTTTCTCAATGACCGCGCTAGTCATACTAGTTGATGATGAAACATCGCTCTAGATATTTAGCCAGCGTGGAGTACTTCCACGCTACTAGATCCAGGCTAGACAAACTTCCACGCGTTCCGTTTTAGGATCGTGGAGAGACGTAGGATTACTACCACAACCTACTCTATCACACTTATAGTCTCCCGCGGGAAGCCAGATCTACGATCCCTTGATGATGATCTCTCTCGTTGATTAGTTTTCATAGCTTTCTAATCTCTCTCATAACTTTCATTCTCTCAAACTCAAAACACTCGAAAGATCTTTAACACTAGCTTTTAGCGTAGTGCATTTTGTTAACAAACACAATTGCTTTCAGCTACCCTCAATCTATTCCTTCACCATGAAGATGGCTCAAGGAAAGCATGCGTTCCGCAACTTCGAAAAACAGTTGCGTGACAAACCCATTCTTCCTCTCGTCGACAATGACGACAAAAACGAGATCGACGATACTCGTCAACCACTTGCAAACTTCGCAACCATGTTGCCAAGCGCAAATCAGAAAACTCTGACAATAGGACAACTCCTCTATCAACTTAATCACTTGGATGGAGAATCTCTATCTGAGGATTAGGCCAGGATGATGACTCAACGGAACCCTGTTCGATTCTCATACCAAAGTGATGAAGATATCCACTAATAGTAAACAAGAATTGTTTGCAACTGATGAACTCTACGGAAATTAGATGATTGCTAGAAGCTGCTCAACTAGACTCTTGATCTATTTAGCATCGTTAACCTCGCTCGTGGCCAACCACCTCGTTAACGTCGCAAGACAAGAGACCTCAAACCATCGCTATGTTAGATTTAACAAGCAGAGAAAAAGGGAAACCAAAACCCGTTACACTCCGTTGCTTACTGGATACAGGAGCATCTGGAACCTTGATTGCTCAACCTCATGCTAAGAAATTACGCATGAGGATCTTGGGGGCGTCCAAACGATGTGGACTACCCCTGCAGGAGAATTAAACACCAGCACAAGTGCAAGGGTGCATTTATGATTCCTGAATTCCACGAAGATAGAATTATCGAGTGGGATTTACACGTCACCAAGAGCTTGGGGGCGTATGACATGATCATAGGTCGAGATATTCTCTCTGACTTAGGTTTCAAGTTCGATTTCACTCCATTCAGTGGAATGGGACGGCGCATCTATTCCTATGAAGATAGCGACACCAATGAAGAAGAAAACTTTTTCATTCCTGATCCTACCGCTGTTGATGACAGTGCAGATCGTTCTCAAGAAGATTCTTGATGAAAAATACGAACAAGCTGACTTAAGGCAGGTTTGCCAAAGTCAAGATCAGTTAAACACGGAAAGAGAAGGAACACTTCATTCCTTACTGACGAAGTACTCTGACCTTTTGATGGTACTTTAGGAAAGTGGCAGATGACGACTACGAAGTAGAACTTCTCCCTGATGCTAAACCCTATCATGCAGAGCTATCCTATTCCACGGGTTCATACCAACACTCTTAAAATGGAGGTGAACGTCTCTGCGAGGCAGGAGTACTCAAGAAGTGAATCCGTTCCGAGTGGGCGGCACCAACTTTCATCATTCCAAAAAGATGGATCTGTACGATTATCTCTGATTTCCGGGAACTGAACAAAGGGATTAAGCGGAAGCCTTATCCTATCCCAAAAATACAGGACATGCTCTTGAACCTAGACGGATTCAAGTCGCTACAGTCTAGACCTGAAAATGGATACTATCACATCTGAGCTGTCACCTCACTCGAAGCAACTCTGTACTATCGTACTCCGTGGGGAAAGTACGAGACCAGAGGTTGCCAATGGGCCTATGATAATAGTCCCGACATCTTCCAAGAAGATGGGAACATATGCACGACCTAGAATACTCCGTGCATACATGATGATCTACTCATCCTGACTAACGGCGATCTGGCAGATCAAGTTGGAAAAGTTGGATGAAGTTCTCCGAAGGCTTCGAGAAGCCGGACTTAAGATCATTGCTACCAAGTCCTTCTTCGCAGAGGAGAACTTGAGTACCTAGGTTACTGGATACACTCGAGAAGGGATCCAACCTATAACCAAGAAAATAGACGCGATCAAGAATATCGCTCCTCCTACACAACAGGAAGGAACTCCGTAGATTCATTGTGACTAGTGAACTACTATCGGGACATGTGGATTAGACGATCACATGTACTGGCCCCACTCGGTTCGTTGACTTCCACAAAAACGAAAGTGGGAAATGGGGAAGCGGAACACGACAAGGCCTTTAGCAGATGAAGAATATCATCAGCAAGAAACCCTGCTCGCCTACACCTGACCTTCAACGATACATTCGTTATCCACACGGATGCGGGTGATACTCAACTAGGTGCCGGAATTTCCCAGAAGGTGAAACCTATCGCGTTTCTACAGCAGGAAGCTCAACCCTGCTCAGACCAGTTACACAGTTACGGAGAAGGAACTTCTCAGTTTCGTAGAAACTCTGAAAGAGTTCCGTACATTCTTCTAGGACAGAAGATCGTAAAACCCTTTCCGTAGATAACATACGGACCAGCCTGCAGAGAATTCTTACATGTAAGATGATACCTCTCGAATAAAACGAACTCGGCCGTATCGCGTTTAATGCGGAGCAGCTTGCTCGCAGGAGCGGGCGCCGTGATGTGTTGGTGAAGGCGCCGGAGGCTGGTGCCGATGGTGGGCCTGCAGGAGGGCTCGCAGCGACTGCCACTTGATGTTCTGGAAAGAATACGGCCCAAAGTGCTGAGACTACTGGGGGCTAGTCACACCATTCAGGTGGAACTCCCGTACGGATAACATTCTCGGCTAAGGCGCGAGCTACCTGGCGCAACATCGGTCGCTATGCCGTTGTCAGAGACCGCGCAAGCACCTTAACATATCCAAAAACGACGGTTCTTAAGAAAAGATGGACGCCAGGGAGATCGCTGCCTTCTGTAAGCTGCAGTCATTGCTGCTACGCATCGAAGGAAGTGATGGTTCCACTAGCGACCTAGCGAAAGGAATTGTCTCCCTCATCTCGTGAGTTCCAGTATCCGCTAGCGGGCCCCTGCTGGAGATGTTCGAAACATGCGCGCGTCAGAAAGACGAAGTGCATCTGGAGGACTATCAGAAGTAAGCGTCCTCCGGGACAAGCCGCGTAAGCTGGTTGCTGGTGCCTTGTACGATTGTTCGTGCACCTAATGTTTGAGAGGCAAGCCTACTCTGTAGTCCCAGCTGGAGCTGGATACAATGTCCTAGTTACGCGCCCATTCTGACGGAAGTAGTTAATTTTCGTGAGCTTGGTTCCCACCCTGCTGCTAAGGGCACTCCCATGGCCGGATATCGGCACACACCTACCAACTCCATAGCTTGG